>JANHFM010005652.1:144378-155265 GCA_032468115.1 Grayia smithii | reverse complement strand
ATGGAAGGCTGAGTCAACCTTGAGCCTGGTGACATTCGAACTTGCACTAATTGCAGGCAGATGGAGCTAAGTGGAACCACTAGCTAAGTGTGCCACCAGGGCTCTTGGTTTTAAATCATTTTAAATTGTTTACATTGAATTAGAGTGCTACTTGCACCACCATAGAAAGTTTTAAGCAATCCATGGTTATGTTTTCTCCCAGTAGCTTTACACTACCATACTATGTGTAAGAGGTTTTTAAAACAGGCATGGCTTTAAAGTATAAACTACAATGATTGAAAATGTAACATACTTTATAATATATATTTAACATGCATATGAATATTTATTCAAATGATTTATTTCCCTGCATACAGCCTGTCATAGGAGTGTCTAAATGTTGAGTATGTAAAATTTTCAAAGGACTGCATAAAACGTTTTGATTTCCATATTTTATGTCTCTAATAAAATATAGTAAAAGGCACATTTACAACAGACTGTTGTAATATATTTGAAAAAAAATACCATGGTAGTATTTTTTTAAAAAATTTCAAGTACAGTATAGATTAGATTTGACACACATTTTTCATGCAATCAAGGCAGCTGTCTAGAAACCTTGGCAGTAGAGCTGAAGGGAAATATGATATATACCACTTACAGAACTCAAGATGGGAAGGTGGAAAAGTAATAATGTATTATTCAACCACAGTAGAAAAGTTAACCAAGGCCTTGTTAAAGCACTCATATCGTGCTTTCAGAATAATGGAATGTGTTGTGTAACAGATGTCTCCCTATGGAGAAGAAAGTGTATTGTGGATCCAAATTTAAATGCAGTGTAATCTCCATATTTATCCTCAACCTGTCTTGCCCTCGGTGAAGTTAAATATAAACACCAACTCAGTAAAAATTATCTATTTTTATCACTGAGATTATTTTTCTTTTGATCAAAGACAAATAAAATATAGGATCAAGATATAATTGAATAATATAATGTTTATTTAAAGCTTCTCTTTAAAGCTTGGATGATACCATTTTCTATGAAACTACTATATAGTTTTATAGTTTTGTTTCCTTTTCTATTTACCCTGCTTTAAGCTCACTCTATTTCCACAATTTGTGTATTTTTTAAATAAATGAACACAAAGGTATATGCAGTTTTTTGCAGGATTTACTTGGTTCCACATTTATCGCATATATTGTTGAATCTATATCTGGCATTCTTTATATTTCCACATTTTTTAATATATGCGTATGTACTGTCCTATAATATGCCTTTTCTAACAGTTTTATTTGAAATCTACACATATTTTGAGATACAAACAATCTAACAGAATTTGGGGGGGAAACAAAATTATAATTGGCACACAAATCTGTACTATTTCTATAACAATTCAGAACATCTGAATCTGAAAATTATGTCCCATTCCAATGTAAATGCGGAAAGGGGGATTTCTGATTATAAACCCAAAGCTTCTGAGCTAGCATTTGGCACTATAGAGCATTGATATCTTTCGTTTTGAAAATAAAGCATTGGCGATGGAGTCAATGAAGATAAATTATATTTTGCTCATTATATAATTCCACCTATTCCCCTCCCAGCAATTTGATATACAAAAACAGTATTGGAAAATGAAATCTAAATATGTTAGAAGCATTTGATAGTAGGTTTTGAGGGCTAACATAAAATTTATGGCAATGAATTTCCTGATAGGATTTGTCAATATCAGCTAAGAGAGTGCCTTAGTGTCAACTAGGACAACAATAGAATCTTACTTCAAAATTCCAACTACCTGCATCCCAATCTGTCTCTGGGCATATTGATGATGCAAAAACCATAATTTACAGTCATGAACTGAAGATAAAAGCTTAACTAGTGAATGACCAATGTGGGATGTCTTATCAGTTAAAAAAAGACGGGGAGACCCTGTAGATTTTTCTCTGCTAGTCATTGCTGACTATAGGGGCAGCACTCATCTCTGTTTCAAGGCCATTGAGCCCAGGCTGTCCAAAGACATTTCCCTGGTCATGTGGTCAGCATGACATCACAGAGCGCTGTTACCTTCCCACTGAAGTGGTATTTATTTATCTACTTGCTTTTTCATTCTTTCGAAATGCTAGGTTTGCGGCAGCTGGGGCGAGGTGGGGAGCTCACCTTATTGTGTGGTACTCGGGTCTTACACCTGGGTTGCTGGCTTTCCAGCCAACAAAAGCCCAGCATCTTAACCACTGAGCCACTATGCTGCCCCCCTATTGCTAAACCTTTTTTTTACAATTTAAGCTCACAATGGGCAACCTATATCTCCAGGACTGCACACTGCTGACAAGTCTCTTTATACAGCTACCAATCATGACTGCTGAAAACTGAAAGCACAATCTCCAGCAAGGATTGAAAACCATAGCAGAAACTCTATAACAGGAATTTACAGGTATGAAAAAACCTCCCCAAACCTATTCTCTAAGCCTGAGCTCTGCTTCAAGTGTTATGTTATGAAGTGCTTCCTTAACCTGGAACCCTAAACTCTCCCCAAATTGAATCAAAGGTATTTCCAGTTTGCAAATGAAGCTCCTGTTGATACATCCAACGAAGATGGATTGTATTGTTGTTCCTATGGTTTCTTCCCCTAACCCCCAAAACTTTAACCTTAGACTGTCTACTGTAGACCTCACCCCATTCCTAAGAGGTCTTTAAGGGGCATGCTTAAGCGCACCAGCGTGCCTACAGTCCCTGTCCTAATGTTTCCTTTTATTCCTATTCATTTCATGTATTCATAACTATGTTTACACTTCTATCTGTTATCAAATACATGATTGACGAAATATATAAAATAAATAAATAAATAATTTTTTTAAAAAAAATTACCTCTGAATACTTTATTCAAGTGATCATTTCTTCTCCATGTGGTTTACAGGAGGGTTGGGTGGCAAGATAAATTACCCTGCCCCCCCCCGCTCCCAAATTTAATTCTACACTTATGAATCCTGCTTTGTTCCTTTGTCCTAGGAAGCATTCCAGAACATTTCCAAAATTGATTCCATTAAGCCAGTATCGCCGTTTGATTTCTTGTTGGATCAGTAACAATGTGTCACAAGCACATATGTTAAAACATCCATCCCACTAAAGGTAATGCAGAGATGTCTACACCAAGCTACATTTGGATGAGTCCCTGATTACATTACCTCCAACAAATTATATTTATGCATGCAGAAAATGACTTTTGAGTATAAATGTCCTTATCTGGGCAGATGAAAGAAAACGGAACTTAGAGAATGAAGATAATGGCAAATGAAAGGATAATAGGGAAAACGGCAAACTAGAATTGAAATTTTTCTGTTGCTTCCCATTTTTCCAGATCATGTGCAAAAATATGGTAGTCATTTTTTTCCCTATCTAAATTACGTCAAAGCATCATTTGGAAGCATTTTAAAAGAAAAAGTTCTAAGTTCCATGAATGGCAAATCAAAAGCAGTACATAAGAACCTGATGCCTGATTTTAATTAGCTTTGTAGCTTTCATTAGTTTTACCCAGCAGAATTATCTTTCAAAAACTGACTGAAGAATTAATTCTCATACTGATCTAAGTTAGCTTAGAACTGTGCTTCTTAAGCCTAATTACACACACATAAAATACGACAGATTTGTTATTTCAATATTTACTCATTTTACTGCTTAATTCTTTTAAAACACATTTCGATTGAAGTGCAGTTTTTGCTCCATATGAAAATTGATATTTAAAAAACATGAACGTTTGTATACATACACGTATGCCCATACTTACAAATGTTCAGGCATGCACACTTTTTATAAGTATGTTTTCTCTATCATAATGCCTTCTGTCCACATTTGGGCTAAAAATCTTCTTTCTGTATACGTCCCATGGAAACATTGTGAAAGTGCAGGCTTTGTGATTCAAGTGTTTTCTCATTTGTAACTGGAATTTTTTCCACCATCCCTAGTCATAAAAATGAAAGGCTTTTTGGGACTAGGAAATTGAGTTTGACTCTCCTGGTAATTAATGGAAAAATAAGTGTAGCTTCCCTGGCAATCACATTTTTTTTTCCCAATCTAGCCTGCAGTCCTGAAATTCCATATTGCATCTATGCAGATTCAGTCCAATTTTCATGAAATTCCTATATGTATGTAATTTCTTTTTCTAAAAGTATGATTTAAAAAAAATACATATAAAATTAAATGATTGCATTTTCATGCTAAAGTCTAATTACTGGTAAACTTTCTTTTTTAAAGCATAAACAAAGAGCAGGAAAACTTCAAATAGTCTTGTGTAATAAGGGCATTGAAATTTATTATAAAACAAAAAGAAAATGGATATTTGTATCATAGTGTAGCCTGGATGATGGCCTTTCTTCTCGTATCTCTTTTATTATGAACAGTTCATGCATAAAATTGCTACTGCAGAAACAATCAATTAATTTCTGATTTATTGGCCATCAGCCATCCTTCACCACCTATAGATAAAACCAGTGGTGGGATTCAACCGGTGTAACAACCGGTTCGCTGAACGCACGGGCGCTAAATACATGCTCCGTGCGCGCACAGAGCATTTGAAAACAGCTCTAAAACTTACCTTCTACTGCAGCCCTGGTGAGTAAAGCAGCTGAGGCGCGGCAATCCACTCTGCCACACCTATCATCTGGGATTCAAACAAAGGAAATACAGGTTGGTATAGCACAGGGGTGGGCCCAGCTGATCGTCGGAGCTACCAGTTCACCTGAACTGGTCTGAACTGGCTGAATCCCACCCCTGGATAAAATTGGTAATGCTAGATAGCATGTTTAACTGAATTTAAACAAGGTTTGTATTCCTGTACAGAGGATACTGTATATTTTTCAAATACATAGTGTGACATTTTTATATGAAATAGCAATACAATCAATGTAATATTAAATATAGAAATTATAACTTTGCAAATAAAATTTCATGCAGAAAAATAACACATCTGTTTGTGTTTGTGGCGCATACAAAACTGAATTACCATCAAGGGACTTTGACCATCAAGTCACACATTCAATTATTAGAAATTCCATATTGTGACATTTCCTTGAAGGTATCCCAGATGACATACAGTATAGATATTGGATACATGGTTGGGGTGGTAGATAACTTTAAAGATAAATCTATTACATTTCACAATTTTCTTTTCATTTTTGCAAATATACAACTAAGTAGTTGACTCTTATACATTATTTTTTACCAGCATTCCAGCAGTATACTATACAGCAGGGGTCAGGGTCAGGTCTAACCATCCTGTGGGCCATATCCAGCTCCTAGGCCTTGAGATTGACACCCCTGCTATATGGCATCTTAAGTTGATCATCCCAATGAACAGCAAACTGTTTACTTCTCTATCAGAATCTTTGAGGAGATCTTCAGACCTCAGTTTCAATATTTTATGGTGTGCCTGACTGACAGGATCTAATATAACAACAACATTCATTTATGAAAGTAAGCTTCTTGGGAAAAATAAGGTTGTCATGGTTTAATTTTTCTTTAGTAAAAATTGAGTAATAGAGTCAAAATCCAAGAAACTGTTTTCTCTATTACTGTACTTTGGGGATAAAAGTGTACTTTAGAAAACAGAATTAAAGTATCTTGTTCCATAATATTTAGACTTTGTAAGCCTCATAATCTTAAGCCATGTTCTATCAGAAAAAAGAAAACAAATAAGAATTTCAATACATAAGCAATATAGTGTGACACAGCTGAGGAGTTAATTTATATATTAAGGTCAAAGTTACAACTAAGTGTTTTCTACAATTCTAGAAAAAACCACATAGACCAAAGAAATTGATTTTGTAGCTAAAGTCTGATAACAAATAGTTATCAGATGCCCTGAAAAGATTAGAAAGGAAAAAAAGGATCGAGATCAAAAAAATGGGGAAAAAGAGTCATTAGCAGAATTAGTTAATGTATCTACCTTTTTTTTGTAAAAGAATTTTTCACTTTTGGGTGGCTTGAGGAAATTTTTATACTTTTAAAGTAAATGCACTGCCCTGCTTTATCTCTGCTAACAGAACAGCATTAGAATAATGGGATGAAACTCACAGAATTGGAGCCAGAGCAAGGAACAGATAAACAAAATAAAGTCGATCTTATTAACTGGTTCTCAGTAGTGGGTTGCTCCTGGTTCTGTCCGGTTCTTAGAACTGGTAGTAAAACCAGCGGGAGGCTCCACTCTCTGCTTGTTCTTGAATAGAGGGAAGTTCTTCAGAAGCTTATTGGAACTATATCCTAGAGAAAAAAACTGTAACTTTCGTAAAATTAATTTACAAACATTTAGTTAATGAAAATGGAAAGCACAGAAAACCCAAAGTCTTTCTGGAACTTGATGAAGACAGTTCTTCCCACTGAGTGCTATGGCTAAGGATATATTCTGTCCATGTTTGCCTTAACTGAATTTAATTCATAAATTAAATAGTTAATATTATTTAATAATGAATATAATAAATTAATAATGAATTAAATGAGTTCTACAAATTAATATAGCAAAATAAGGATTTTTAACAATGGGAACCAGATTATCCAAAATATCTTTGGTGAATAACTACAATAAATGAAACTTTGATCCAGCCTTATGGTTACTTTTACTTGACATTCTACACCAGTTAGAGAACAGTTGCAAATCTCTACATCCCCCAATATTAATGAGCTAAATTGATTTATTTCTGATTTAGCTGTGATCTAATTGAAACTGCTAAAATTTAAGGAGTTTTATTGGGGGTGAAATATTGTGGCTTTTTTTCCTCATTAGAAGAAACTTTCTGCACTAATTCTTGAACTCCGAATGGTGTAAGGAGAATCCTATTTTAAGGTAGCTCCTTCTGTTTTGCCAGTTTCCTCATTTTCAGCATGAGACAGCCCAGTGTCTCATACTGTAAGTTTCTAAAGTTTGCATCTCTATTTCTTGGTGATATGAGTTTATGGCTCTGTAGCAACTTGGGGCACATCAGTGATTTTCATTTTCATTTTTTTTTAGAATTTAGAATCAGCAAAAATGAACTGACAGATTGTCTTCATAATGCTTCTGAGGATTTGCAGAACAAAAATAAGTGTGGTATGAAAATCAGTTTTATAACCCTTGTTTTAAAGATACCTAGAGACACCCCTAGATTCCAAACAGCAAATTGTTTTGTAAAGACACTGATGCTTTTTACTATCTATAGCGTTTTGCAATGATGTTCTTCCATCTAAAGAATATTTGTATTAATAACTGACAAGCATTTGACATGTGTAACTATTTTTTTTTTTAAATTAGTGGCCTCAATAGGATTTGTATACAATATATTTAGATATATTTAGATATATATGTAGGAAAATATATGAAAGATGTAGAAACTAAATTAACTGCTAAATTAAATACATTCTTTATAAATTTATTAATATATCTCTGCTCATAAGAGATCTTGGGATTTGGCTTCTTCTCCTTCTGCTCCTATGATTCCTTCCATTTCATCCTGATGAAGTTTTCTATACTGAAAGATAAGGGTTAGATTAAACACAGAAAACTGGGTTCAATGAAGTATGCAGGAAAGTAGATGACTGAATATCTCAATGGCACTTCAACTTTCACATCTATCTATCTATCTATCTATCTATCTATCTATCCATCCATCCATCCAGGGGTGGGTTCTACTTACCTCTCCTACCGGTTCTAAAGGTACATGAGCTTTGCGTGTGGTCGGGGCGCACGGAGCACGCGCCGAACGGGCGCTCCTGCGCATGCGCAGAAGCTTTTTTTGGCCAAAAATATCCAAAAAAAGTTTTCTGCGCATGCGCGCAAGCACGCTCCACGACCGGGCCAGTAAGTACAGGCACGCGGGGTGTGTGTGTGCGGTCCGGGACGCGTAGAACCGGTTCGGTGATGTCACAGCATCACTGCTACCGGATCGTGCGAACCGGACCGAACCGGGGGCAACCCACCACTCCATCCATCCATCCATCCATCCATCCATCCATATATTCTATAACTATATAGCTATAGCTATAGTATAGTACACAAAGAATTACTCATTTGTTTTCTTTTGAACTTTCTGATGTTCAAGAACTCCATTTTTACTGTGTAATGTTTATTGTTCTGAGTATTGAAATAAACAGAGACAGGGTACAAATACAATAAATAAGAATTTGTTTTTTTAAAAAATAATTCGATTGAAAACAGCTGTTGAAAAATCCAAAGTTAATATTCAGCATAGAACTCAATAGGCACATGCTGCAAGTATCTTGGGAAAAATTGCTCATAATTTAATATCTCTTATTTGGTTATAAAGTACTGCATTATTTTTTGTAAACTATAAGTTATAATTAATTCATTACACTGAGCATATACCATAAACTAGGAACACATATATTGCAACTAAACAGTAGTAAAATCCATACTGCCTTTAAAAAAGAATGGGTTTCAGTCAGGGGTGGGTTCTACTTACCTTTACTACCGGTTCTCTTCATACATGCACTTTGCGTGTGATTGGTGTGCGCGTGCGAGCGAAGCGAGCGTGTGTGCCGAACGCATGCTCCATGCATGTGCAGTTACTATTCTACTTGAAACAAACTCGAAACAAGCACTCTGCACATGCGCAAAGCAGAAAATCGTAAGTATGGGCGCGCTAGTGGGCCCAGCTCCCAGCCGCTAAGAACCGGTTCGGTGATGTCATACCGTCACGGCTACCAGATCACGTGAACCGGGCCGAACCGGGAGCAACCCACCACTGGTTTCAGTAATGGGTTGCTCCCAGTTCTATCCAGTTCTTAGAACCGGTAGTAAAATTGGCGGGAGGCTCCGCCTACCCACCCCAACGTCATCAGAATCTTCTGCGCATGCACAGAAGAGCGCATGTGCACACAAGCGGAGAGAGTGTGCGTGTGTGCTACCACTGTGAACCACTAGTAAAAGTAAATAAAACCTCCCCTGGTGGGTTTGCCCCTCTTGAAAATCCCACTAGTCTAGTTGCAAAATTGATGCACAGAGATATGCATGAATTTCTAACACTTGAGCCCTAGACTATATACAGGAAGATGCAGATCCGAAAAAACCTGAGAAGAGTTTGAGATCCAAAATATTCTTCCTGTACTCATGCATTCCACCCAAAGCTGAGGAGCCAACAGTTGCTAGGCAACACCGTTCTCTGGCTGATTATTGCAATAGTAGTAATAAAACATGCATTTTTGGTCTTCTCTTTTGCTTCATAAGAAACCATGTGCTAATAAAAAAAGGCAAAAAGAGACCCAATTACAGAAAAAATGATACATATAATAACACAGATAATATAAGATTAATTCAATTTTTAAGCTTATTCATTAAATGTAAACATATTACAGTACTCATATATTTCAAAAAGAGATTACAAACTCTTATTCTGGACCCATTCCTTAAAATCAGTTTCTTTCATTATATAAGATTTTCCTCTTTGTTGTGCCCCAGGCTTCATTGAGCCAAAGCTGTTCTAAAATGATAAATTTCATTTTTAAGAATATAGTTTCATGTCACATTAAGATCCTTACCATAATGTTTCTTCTAAAAATGCATTGACATACGAAGCAATTTGAAAGCAAAACAAAACCTATAGCTGGGCAAGATCATATCACATTTAAAAAAAACTTCAAAATTTTACTACGCTAACATAATATCTAAGAGCCGAGGTGGCACAGTGGTTAAGGTGCAATACTGCAGGCTACTTCAGCTGACTGCTAGCTGCAGTTTAGCAGATCGAATCTCACCAGCTCAAGGTTGACTCAGCCTTCCATCGTTCCAAGGTGGGTAAAATGAGGTGCCAGATTGTTGGGGGCAATATGCTAACTCTGTAAACCGCTTAGAGAGGGCTGTAAAAGCACTATGTAGCAGTATATAAGTCTAAGTGCTATTGATATTCATCCCTAGTATTGTGTACAGAAGTGTAATAATTCCTTACAGAGGATGCAACCTCCCCAAAGCCCCAACTCAGTGGTTGAGTCTGTTTCTTTTGAATGATTGATATCCTTCCAGTTCTGTGTTCCAATCATGGGTTTCCTCCCACCATCAACCTGTGCTGTGTTTCTGACACTGATGCATCCTAAAAAAACTGCTTAGAGAGGGCTGTAAAAGCACTATGAAGCGGTATATAAGTCTGAGTGCTATTGCTAAGTGCTATAAGTGGGGTTATTCAGCCTGTTAAGAAGACTTGGCTCTTATCCTCCTCTTATCCTTATTATAATTGTCTACATTAGTAAATCAAAATCAAGAGTTCTGGTCTAAACGATGGTGGTGAAACAGAAAAGCAAGTTAACACCTTTCCTTACCTGGGGTAGTTTTGTTTTAAACTGGATCTTGGCTTCTTCATCAAAGCTCCTTTAAAGAAAGGACATGAATGAATTTACTGGTAGTTTTTAAAAAATCAGACTTATTCAACTTCTAGAGCTCCATATATTAATGTATTTAATTTTAACAGTAACAGAGTCAGAAGGGACCTTGGAGGTCATCTAGTCCAACCCCCTGCTCATGCAGGAGACTTGTACTAGGGATTTGAACTGCCAAACTGCCAACCTTTCTGATTGACAAGCTCAGTGTCTTAGCCACTGAGCCACCTAGTCAATTGGCCTTACCCCCAATTTCTTATATTGAGCTGATATTTATATAACTCATATATATATCACTTTTAAAACAAACCCCATTACAACATTTCAGAAATACTTTGGGAGTGGATTAAGAAAGTTACATTTTTGTTCTCAAACATGATTTGGGAATTTATGCAATTTATTCTTTTTCTAAAATCATGGCATATAATTGTTGGTATAAAATTGAAACTGCGCCAAGGTGGCGCAGTGGTTAGAGTGCAGCACTGTAGGCTACTTCAGCTGACTGCTAGCTGCAGTTCAGCAGATCGAATCTCACCGGCTCATGGTTGACTCAGCCTTCCATC
>JANHFM010005652.1:61043-73570 GCA_032468115.1 Grayia smithii | reverse complement strand
GAACCAGCACTAATTGCAAGCAGATGGACTTAAGTGGAGACACTTAGCCAGTGCATTAGCAATCTGCGCCACCAAAGCTCTTGGTTGTCCAAGTACCTAATGTATTCTTTTGTGCTTCTAATAATCTTTTATTCAAGTCTTATTTTAATTTTGCTCTTTTGGGGGGCATTCTGACTGAAACAATTCATGTGCGTTCTGATGGTCCATTATGATTTCAGTAGCACTGTCATTTCTCAAAAGATTTTATCCTGCTGTCGATTTCTTAGACTTTTCCATTGTTCCCAAGTGCAGAATTACATTTTGTCCTGGCCCTGGTAATTCAACCTATGATTGTTCTTTCCTGATTTTCATGTCTTGCATCCTCTTCAATTTCATTGTGTGAAAATGATGGTTATTCACAGCCTGACACCTTTTGCAGGAACAGCTCTTGATTGGTTCAAAGCCTATTACTGAATTTCAATTAGGTTGCTTTATAAAAGTCCTAGAACACTACATGTCATGCTTTGATTTCCGTCATATGAACAAACATAATTCAGATAATAAACAATCATGCCTCATTTTAATTGGGCTCTGATTGCATCACCTGATCATATTTAATTCTTTTTTTAAATCAAGTTTTATTAATCTTTTTCTTTTTGATCATATTTAATTCTAATAGTCACTTTAACTTGCATTCTACATCAGGGGTGGGTTCTACTTACCTTTACTACCAGTTCTCTTCCTGCACACGCTTTGTGTGTGATCGGCACATGTGCTCCACGCATGCGCACTAAGTTTTTTTCAGAAAAAACCTCAAAAAAAGCGCTCTGCACATGTGCAGAGAGCTTGTTTCAAAGTTTTTTCTGGAAAAACCATAAGAATGGGCATGTGGGTGGGCCCGGCTTCCGGCCGCAGAGAACCGGTTCGGTGACATCACAACATCACCGCTACCGGATCGCATGAACCGGGCCGAACCGGAGCAACCCACCACTGTTCTACATCCTCTCTTTATTTTCAATGACCAAAGTAAAGCTTTCCATATTCCTATAGGGAAATATATATATTTCTCTTCTGGAATACTAAAGGTCAAAATAAAGATAAGCCCATAAAAAGCCTTTGTCCTGCATAAAGCCATACCACTTCTCAAATTTTGGCATTGTCACCCCTCATAACATTTTAATCCAAATTTGCCAAATACATCCCCAGCACTTAAAAATCTAATCTCATAAAGGGCAAGTGGCAAATTCATCAATATGATGAAAGCAGTGTTGCACCATTGGGCTCAAACTTTAAGCGTTTTGTATGTATCTGTGGTACCATGATGTACAGACAAAAGGTATGAACTTGTGTCACAACGACACAATGTTGCCTTTGTCACTTGCCTCCCTTGATCTCCACAGCAAATCTATTTTCATCCCAGAGAAATAAAAAACAATTATCTTTTATAAGTCAATTGTATTTTGCTTTTCAGATAGACATGTTTAATTACAGCTACAAAATGATAGATGAGGCCACATTTGAAAGTAAGAGCTTATAGATAAAAGAGTATGAAGGCTTTTATCAAATTTTTATGCTTTCTTTTGATGTATTCAACAACACCATCTAACTACAATATATTGGACTGAAATATCATTTTTTAAAATAAATTCCCATTACTCCACAGAAAAATATTAAAAATACAATATTAAATCTTATAATTTTTCAAACCAACATTATACCATGCATAAATTAATATGACACGTAAACCTTAGCATTCTGAGTCAGGACGGAAAGAAAAAAAATAGGGGAATTGTGTACAGTACCTGTTTTATTTGGAGTAATAACCAAATAGTCTTGGATCATAAAATATGAGTCTCCAGAATTTCTTGTTTTAGGTAACACCCCCACCCTATGGTTTAATTAGCTAGCATTTGCATCATATTTAAAATATGTAATAATAATCCAAGGGACTTGAGGGACTGTCTTTTTCCAAGAGTCTCTATCCATCCACTTCAGTTTAGTACACTGTATCTCATTGGCCAAAGAATGTTGGCTGGTGAGGATTCAAAGATGGCATTCTTTGCTGTAGCCCCTACTTTGTAGGATCTTTTGCCTTCAGTGATTAAAATAGTCCCAACCATGTTAATCTTTCAGAAGGCTTTAAAAAGTTGGCTGTTTATCCAGGCCTGGGCTCGAAAGGTTTTATGGGCCCCACTGTCTCTCGGCTTTGTTGTTAATAGGGCAACTACCTCAGCTGCTATACATATAGTATTTGTTTAGATTGCTTTATTGGCTTTAACAGATCAAGTCTAGATGTGTAGGGCTTTTGAAACTGGATCAAGGACTGCAATGTTTTAACACTGAATGTTGTCCTCGACCACCTCATACTTGCCTTGACCACCTCACACTTGAAGAGTGTGTGGCCTAAAGACAAACAATTTTCTGTACTTGCATGTACCTACTCCTTTTGCACTCCCTTATTGCATGTTTCAAAATTTGGTTTCTCTGAGTTGAAAGTCTGTAGAGATTCTCAGTCATCTAGGTCATGGTTGTCCCAAAGGTGCTTTTTCAGGAGGCAACTGGACTTTCCTGTTTTTTCTTTTGAAGACATTTCACTTCTCATTCAAGAAGGTTCTTCAGCTCTGACAGGATAGTGGGGAATGGAAGGATTTATATTCCTTGCAGACAGCTGGTAATTTGCATCCTTTTAAAGGGTTGTTGAAGCAATTGGAGGTTTATCTGTGTCCTCATGGTCACTGGTTCCTGTAGTCCGCAATGAATTTGAAATTTTTCCCAGAGGAAAAATTCATTGAATTTGGTACTCAATGCATTTTGATGTGAAAATGTTGTCCTAGTATTTGTTGTTTGTTTGGTACTCCAGCAGTGTAATAGGAAAAGGGGGACAGCCCTGAAGAGTGGACAGGAAGTCAGCCATGCCAGGAAGATCACTGCAAAAGGAAGAGAATGATGGCCACAGAAGGCAGACAGGAAATCAGCCATGCTGGGAAATTTGCTGATATAGGAAAAGGGACAGAGAGGAAGTCTTTCCTGACTGGAACAAAGGGTCACATGGTAAATCATGTAGTTTGCTTCTATACCCAAGATTTTCAAAGTCCTATAATCAGAAATAAGGAAAGGGAACTTACCTGAAATCAAATTCACTAAAATCCACCCTATGTATTCTGGGCCATTGTTTGATTGTGGAAACTGTCCAACTGTCTCACCAAAAGCCAAGCATCTCAGTCTTTTTGGATCTTTTTAAGCATTATGATTGGTGAATGCTTTATATTTCATGTGCATTCTTATCACTTCTCTACACTTTAGAATGTTATTAGCTGAAGCATTAAGAGTGACTGAAAGTGAATATTGAAACATTTTGTTTTTAGCTCATCTTACAGCAAGCTAGGTGTTACATTCAAGCCAGTAAAGAAGAAAGTGATAGTTGAAAGTAATATTTAATAAGTTAGGTCCAAAATATTTCTAAGGCAGGATGGTGTCCATACTCAACTTCAACGCTATAAAAAAAGAAATATGTAGCATTGGTAGTTATGCTAGAATATAGAGAAAAAAATGTTAGTGGAATTCATGTAGGAGTGTTCTGTCAATTATTTTATAAACATTTCAAATAAATAGTTCATTCATAAGCTGCAAATAATAGCCAGGTCCTCAGTCCCAAATAATTTGATTTTTTTTTCTTTCCAAGGTTGAAGAACAAATCCCATAAATTAATAAAAACAATGTCAAGAATCCATTTCTGTTTCCCTGTTATTAATTTCCATGTAGTAATTCAAGTAATTCTAAAGTATACTAATATCCAAATATATTATAATCTGTAAAAAAAATAAGCCTCAGCATTTTGAGGTATCCCAAATATATCCATGAATGAAGAATTCATTTTACAGCATCTCCCAAAATGCAATCATTTAATTATTTATGTACAAATACAGTTTGGTCCAATAAGAGAAACATTCATTTATTTTGTTGAATAAACCACATTCAAGGTTTGATATATTTCAAGACAGTCTTCCATTGTTTCGACAAAATAAGGATCTCCAATTTCGTATTCCATTTAATCTTTAAAATGTGCATGTCAAGTTGTCTTATTGCTAGCATGTTTGTATAAAGATTGATTGTGAGATTTTTAGATTCAAAAGCTTTGGCAATTTCAGGTGTTACTAACACTAAAAATGCTGCAGGCTCAAATGAAGATATTGTAGGTGTAAATACTGCTAGTGGGCGGCAAAAGACAAAATATATTAGTATTTCAACACAGACATTCATCACTGTAATTCAATAATTGGTCAAAAGTAAAAAAGCCTAGCATTCATTCTAAATCTCCCACATAGCAGGTTTCTCATCAATTATAAGGTATGGATCTCTCCATAAAGTCAATTTACCATAAGAAAAATGTAATTTTGCAGAAGCCACTATATTGAAATTGATGCAGTAGTTACAGGAACTATGTTTTACTGATCGTATTTGAACCTAAAATGTTCTAATTAAGCAAAAGTACTATGTGTGAACATTCCAATGGGCCTAAGGAGGAGAATTTATGCTGAGGAAACCTGTCCAATATTTGATACCAATTAAAAGACATGCATAACAATATAATTCAATATTTGGAACACCACATCACTCTCCTTAATTGACAACTGCATCATTTTCAAGAATATCTTCTGAATTTCTTTTATGTACATCAAGAGAATATGTACCAGGACAAATTCCTTGTGTGTCCAATCACACTTGGCCAATAAAGAATTCTATTCTATTCTATGAAGAACATCATATGCATTTATGGAACAATATTTTGAGAGTATTTATGCTACCCCAAAGTTTAAGGTTAAAATACTTCCATTTATCAATAAGATAAATGTAGGTATCTTTATTAATCTTATTCTGTATTGCAGTTTTCAAATAAATACATAAAGTATAGAATACCAGTATCTAATTAATCTATTAAATATATATTAAAAATGTTATGTTGTAATGTATCAATACATTTTTAGCTTTGGGCATCTATTGCAATTTAGACTAATTAATATCCGACAACTTGTCTAAACACATTAATCAAATGCATCAAAGCTAGAATTGAACTATACATTTCAGAGAAAAACAAATTATCATCAGCATATAATACTAGTCTTGTATGAATATTATGATTTTGTGTAATAGCACACGATAGAGGTTCTAATCACACATAAATCAAAAGATAAAATGATCATCACTGTCTATTACCTTTGTCATAGAATAGAATAGAGCTGGAAGGGACCTTGGAGATCTTCTAATCCAGTCACCTGTTCAAGCAGGAGAACCTATACCATTTCAGATAAGTGACTGTCTAGTCTCTTCTTAAAAACCTCTAGTGGTGAAGCACCCATGATTTCTGAAGGCAAGCTGTTCCACTGGTTAACTGTCCTTGCTGTTAGGAAGTTTCTTCTTAATTCCAGGTTGCTTCTCTCTTTAATTAGTTTCCAATCATCATCATCATCATCTTCATGGATAACCCTTTGTCATGGGGATGGGGCTTGTGATGCTTTGTGAGGTTAAGAGTTACAGCCATGGACAAGACTGTATACTGTGTTTGAACATTGCACAACACTGCACAATTATACATCAGAACTAACAAAGTGAGAGGACTTAAAGAGAATGTTTGAACTATGGGAAAGAATTTATCCAGACTTAAATACCACTGGACACAATTAGCAGATCAAAGGAGATTCATTACCAGAAATAAAATATTCAGGGATATAGAGCTGGAAGAGATTCAGAAAACTTGTGCAAATGAAAGATCCTTGAACAATAGTAGAACAGTAGAAGAAATGTAGATTACAACAATTGGAAATATAGAGGACAAGAACATGAACTACGTATATGATAACTTGCTGTAGAATATAGAATCATAAGGAAAGGACCTCAGAGCTCTTCTAGCCTAACCCCCTGCTTAAGACGGAAGACTTAATATCATCCTGGTCAAATGGTTGTTCAATCTATTTTGGAGGGTCTCCAGTAATGGATCACGCACAACTTCAGGAGACAAATTATTCCAAATTTGTCAAACACACAGCGTTACTTTGCCATCACATGATGTTTTGTGATGCTTTCCCCCGTTGTGGAGCTGGGGTGGGTGTGACCTGTGTGTGACGCATCTGGCCTGGGGGTCACCAGTTTGACACCCCTGAGCTATTCTACTGAAGTAATAACAACAGAACCAGTATAGGCCAGCACTGGGAAAAAAAAGCAATGAATTGACTTGCCAACAATAAGAATTAAAAGCAATAAAATACGGTGTATGCAGAATTACCAGTACCAAAACAAAGACTGCCAGCATTGAAAGTATTTCCTCACCAAAACTTGTACTTATAATGAAGGAAATGAATAAGGTATTTGCAAGGATTAAAATAAGATCTATCGATCAGACCAATAAGCTCGCCTACAGTACAGCAGTGGTGGTTACAGAAGAAATGGGTATAAAACTTAGAAAACCAAAAGCAAACCATTCAATCCCAAAATGAAAGATCAGACTGGAGGCCAAGATAAAGAAATTAAGATCAAACGTGAGTAATTTAAAGAACACGGCAGAGCAAACATTTAGGAATATAAGTATTAGACAAGTCTAATAAAAAAAATTGGTTCAGCACAAGAAAAAATGAAGAGGCTTTGGAAATGATAAAGCAACAAATAACAGCAATAGTTGGAAAAGAGAATGCTATGAGGTATCAATCATTCAATTTAAGCAAAATCAGCTACATCAGACCAGACAGAGGTGATTCTACCAAAGTATAAATGGCAATAGACATTCTGACAATGAAAAACCAAATAAAGAGGAAATAATCCACTTTTAGAAAGATCTATAGGAAACTCAAGTCGACTATAATAATATTGCTGATTGAATAAATGAATTTGAAGATGAATTTAATAAAAATTAAATAGCAGAACTAATGATAACAGAAATGGTTAAAATGGGGTGCAAAAGGGTTAGAAACTGGACATGTCCTGGAAATGATCAAATGTATAGCTTTAGCTCAAATATCTGACTAGCTGACATCCAATTATAAACTTCTGGTTGTGACAGATGCCAGTGACCCTCAGGCATTTTGCTTGAAGATGGGGAGGGGGCTTATTTCACCTCGTAGAGATACTGGGATTTGTTAGTTACCCTTTAGCAATCCAAGGAAACAGCAATTTCAGAGGAAAAAAACAAGTCTCATACTTTGTCATTTAATATTCATTTCAGCAGCCAAGTTTTTTTTTAAGCGAACTTTGTTTATAGGACAACCGTAGCTGTTATAGAGCAATATATATTATTAGCTGGTTTATTGTTTGTAAAATGCAAAAATACAGTACTGAATAAACAGTTTGAAAAATGCCCTGACTTGCTAGTGACTTTTAATAGGCTTAGTTTCCTGACAAAATACCCACAGGAGTCTTGTAGTGTAAGATTTGTTTTATTTTTCTCTTTAAACATGTCAGATGAAAAAGTTGAACTGGTTGGCCCTGAGCTTAGCAGAGTTAAATTCAGTGCAGCCTCTATCCTCTGAAAGTTATCCTATATTCTGTAGTTTCCCAAAGTGAATACTGACTGTTTAACCACCAAATTCCAGCTGCCATTTCTTACACAACCAGTTTAATGTTGTTGTTTTTGAGGAAACAGATGTTGCTTGTAAGGAAATCACTTCAGACGGCGGGAAGAAAAGCTCTCTCTATAAAAGAGATGCCACGCACGCAGAAAATTATCATGTCAGAAAGATAACTAGGATTGAATTTTTATCCCTGACATCTAGTTTCAATGAGCAGGAAATGCTTTTGAGTTGAAGAAGCTTCAATCATGTGATCCTTGAAAGCACTATAAGAAAAAAAATAGGGTTATCTAATGTCCTGTTTGTAGATTAAAGCTTCAGTCACTTTCTAGCTCCATCTCTCTTTCTTTCTCCTTTCGTTTGATTCAAATTTGCCTCTTTTTAAAATACTTTTAGCCAAAATACTGTTTTCAGACATGATTTTATATAATATGAATCAATAGTGGGTTCCACTTACCTTCGCTACTTGCGCATGAGCAGAATGTCCATGATGACGTCTGGGTGGGTGGGGGGAGCCTCCCGCCGCCACCATTACCGGTTTGCCCAAACTGGGCCGAACCGGTTGAAACCCCCCACTGGTATGAATACAGTGACCATATTTTCTTGAGGAAAAAAACAAAGAACAAATCTGAAAAAGAGGCAAACCTTGAAAGAGGTTCATAAAGATAAAAAAAAAAATCTGTATGTTTAAAACTTTGTTTTATAAAGGAAAATTGTATAGCAAAACCAAGAAAATAAAAGCTTAAATAAATCTAAAGGATAGTTTTCTAAAGAAAACACCACCCTTCTTTATAATAAAAGACCCATGGCCTTTATAAGTGTGAACAATAGGATACCTTATATACTAGATCTGTTCCAGTATATGTGAGTTCCCATTGTTATACAGGAAAGTCCACAGCATCCTCTAATTAAACTTTGGAATATTGTGTTATCAGGACTAGTAATCAAGCCAAGAATTAAACTAACATTCAGTTGAACTCCTTGCAAACTTTCTGTTTTAAAACAGCAATAGTGGATATTTTGAAACTAGAACCAACAGGGAATGGAGCAGTTCTTAATCTGCTCTCTTACTCTTTTGAGTCAGAACACCTAAACTGGGCCATTAAGAAAGGACCTTCAACTATTGTGACATATGTCAATCAATCAATTTTATTTGGACATACTGTCCAAATAAATGATGATGATATATTCAAAAAGTTAAATGAAGGACATTTCTTATTAGTTTGGGGGATTTGATCTAGATGTTTGACTCAGGAGGCATTCCATTCTACCTTGATGGCCAGCAATAAAGTGAGATTTGTTAAAAAGAAAGGTTTGCTATCCCATAATCTATATTTGTCTAGAGGTTTCTAAACTATGTCCTTTACATACATCACAGTTACTTTGGGACAGAGTGAGATGAAATCTGCAGCGATAACAGATACTGCATTGGGGAAAACTCCAGTTAAAAATGTGTACAAAGGAAAAGATGTGTCCACAATCAGTAGTGACTTTCACTGCAGTTGAGGTTATTGCTGGAGTTTGAAACAAAGCTGTAAAGAATTCTCTTACTGGATGCTCACTGTTATATTACAAGAAATATAATATAGGGAGAAATAGATAAATAGAACTTGAACCTGAGGAAAAATGAAGACATGTTACACAGTGATGGGTTGCTACTGGTTCACCCTGGATCAGGAGAACCAGTAGAGGCAATGGTGAGAGGCTCCCCCCTCCCGTCTGGATGCTTCTGCGAGCACACCCGCATCCACAAGGGAACCGGTAGTGACAGGTTTTGAAACCTGCCCCTGATGTTACAGGAGGGAAAAGAACAAAGAAGCCACCAGACCATGTCTGGATATCAGATACAAGAGACAGAGGCTCACAAAGAAATTATTCCTCAAAATCAAGCCAGACTAGAGGATAGCAATTAAAGTTAAAATAGCTAATAGTCAACCACCATACAAAAGGTCATGAAATGATCAGCAAAAGTCTGACCTGAACATGGAAAATAAGATATATAGAATATTTCTGGCAAACAATAAAGGGACAATTGGACATGTTTCTGTTAGAATCCCCCTAATTTGTCCACAGAACTATCATCATTGAAATGCTCTTGTTTTCTCCTTGCCCAGAACATTACTTGGCCAGACTACAACAAAGCAGCTGGGTACATGGGTGTGTGATGTGTATATGTGTGTGTGATGTTTAATTAATTATAAATAATAATCTTCTAATCAACAGACTTTGTATGTGCTGCGTGTTCCCTTGACTATATTTGCATTACTTTATTACTTTATTTATTTATTTATTAATAACATTTATATGCCCCCCTTGTCCTGAAGGACTCAGGGCAGCTAACAAACATTAAAAATACAACAAAGACAGTTTAAAAATTTACCATTAAAATCAAATTAAAACATCATTAAAAATATTAAAACCCTTTATCGGATCAGCCAATTTGATGGAATAGCCACGTCTTCAGATCGCGGTGGAAGGAGTGGAGATCGGGAATTGTCTGAAGCTCAGTGGCCAACCCATTCCAGAGGGTTGGTGCGCCCACAGAGAACGCCCTTCCCCTGGGGGCTACCAGACGACATTGTCTGGTCAACGGCATCCTGAGGAGGCCAGCTCTGTGGGAAAGCATGGGACGATGGGAGGAATTTATTGGCAGATCTTAAACTGTTGTATTTCCATTGAAAGTGTGACTGACCACTAAGTCCCATGTATTGTATGCACTTGGGTTAGCCCTTGAATAAAATCTCATTATAATCTTATTAGAGGTGTTTGTGTGATTGATTTGACAATATTGTATAGGCAATATGTGGACAAATTCAAGTTGTCAGAGTTGGAGGGCACTAAAGCCTTGCTGGAGAGTGTCACCTTCACTGCAAAATGTCTGTTTGCTGAAAAATCCACCTGCAATGGCATGTAAGCCCTTTTGAGCTTTAAACATTAGCATTAGCTTTCCAGTCCTTAAATTCTGTTTTGCCAAAATAGAACTGTAGTGTTGGCATAATATTATCTTTTGTGATTTAAATATATGCACAGCAGGTGGATGCTAAGTATACAACATGTCATTTGTTGATGCAGCTATTCAGAATAAGACACAGAGGTATAAAGAAAGAACAGCTGCTATTACAAGCTAGCTAACTGGGTGCCCTATTGAACTAACAGTAGTAGTAGTAGTAGTAGTAGTAGTAGTAGTAGTATCCAAATTTATTTTAAATTCAGCCTTAGATATACAGTACCTGGCCTGGAACATGTAGATTGTGCTCAGTTCTCTTTAAGAGCCATATGCTTATTATCTCATGAAAGTGAAGATGAGGAAAATTCTAAGAAATATGCAGATTATTGTGTACTATATTATTACTCAGAGAACTGGTAAAAATGGAAATGCTTTGCTTTTTACTCATGTTGCACTTTTAGACCACAGTAATCTTGGATCTGAGAAACTGGTCTGCAAGATTTCTGTGTTTTTTCTCCAGCAATTTGGCAATTTACTTCGAACAAAACCTGTCACCAAATCTTCAGCTAGACAATTGGATAATTTTCCCTTCCCGATAAAACCCCCCATAAAGCTCTTGGTTATGAACTATTCTAGTTTTGATTGCTGTCATTAAGAAGCAGTGTACAGACATCAAATAGCATCACACAGGTATAAAAGCACCAAGGCAGTGAACTCAGAACTTCGTTCTGCAAAGAAAGTGGCTGATAAGCCAACAATTCATGCTCCCTCCCTCATCTGCTGAGTGAGCAATTTGATACCAACCTCTCCCTCCCTCCCTCTCTCTTTCTCTCTCTCTCTCTCTCTCTCTCCCCCCATTTAACAGCAGATACCTTGACACGTTCTTAATATATTTTTGTTTACTTTCCTCTTCACTTTCTGTTCTTTACTTTTGCTCCACTTAGAGATCTTTTGCAATCAGAGCTAGCAATATGATGTACTCATCGAGCAAACTCTTACTAGTTTGCACTTTGCATCTAAATTTAACTCCACTCATTATTCCTTTTAAAAATGTTTTCATTAAAATTTTTCCATACAATAAAAGTATGAATATTAAAAGAAAAAGAAGATAGAAACTAAGAAAAAAGAAAAGACATGAAAGAAAGAAAACAGAATTATAAATTCTGTCCTTTTTATTGGGTAATCATCATTTTATTCTTTCCCCTTGTCTCTGATCTGCTTTAATCCCCTAATTTAAATCTTTAATCTATCCTTTTTTTCAGGAAAATGTACACATAAAACTTCTAGTCTAGACAAAAAAAAAGATTTTATCTGTTTCATTGTTTTTCCCTGACCAGTATTTATTTCTCAAATCTAACCCAATCATTGGGATTGCATTTACATAACTGTTTTATCTTTATGTTTTATGTTTAGCATTCAATCATTCCTCATTTTTAAGAAAAAAGCCCAGCGTTCGAATGTGAATGAGAGGTTAAGTAATCCAAGGCAATGCCATGTCAGATAGAGAAGAATGAGGAAAATCACAATGATATCAAAATGAAGATGTGGGTGATAGTCCAATTATACCAATTAACAATTGTGTACTTGCATCAGGATATCTGCTCATTCATATGTGACGGTCATGTATAAAAGCCAAGGAATTTTGGCATCAGATAAAGACATGGAAGAGATGCTAGAACAAAATATAGATTTGAAACCAGAATTATTCCTATTAGGAATTACAAAAGAGAAATATAGCAAAGGGTTGATATAACAGCAGCAAGATTGGTTTATGCGCAATACTGGAAAAATGGAGATATTCCCTCAGAAGAAGAGATAATAAAGAAAATCTTGGTCTGTGCAGAAATGGACAGACTGACACTAGAACTTCAAAACAAGGGCAAGACAGAATACTATGAAATTTGGAACGAAAGAGCTGAGGTGGCGCAGTGGTTAGAGTGCAGTACTGCAGGCTACTTCAGCTGACTGTAGCTGTAGTTCAGCAGATCGAATCTCACCGGCTCAAGGTTGACTCAGCCTTCCATCCTTCCGAGGTGGGTAAAATG
>JANHFM010005652.1:40309-51991 GCA_032468115.1 Grayia smithii | reverse complement strand
CCCCTCTTACCCTTCCCCTTAACCTCGTTTTGTTTATGTAATTGTTCCAAACTCTTTAATGTTCATTACTTATTGTTTAACGTTTTCCTTTTTATGTATTGTAAAATAATAAAGAATCAATTTTTTTAAAAAAAGAAAGCACCTGAAATGTAAGGTAACTTTTCATATCACAGAAAAGTGTCTGAAAGTTTCCTATAGGTAACACTTTATTCAGTCAATGAATAGCAAAAAATTACATAATTCAACATGAAAAGTAAATCAAATAGAGCCATTTTGGTTTAGTTGTTAAGGCACCAGGCTAAAAACTAGAAGAGTGTAGGCGTGAAAGCCAGATGGGTGACTTTGGACCAGTTACTCTCTCTCAGCCCAATTTACCTCCCAGTGTTGTTGCTGCAGGGAAAATAGGAGGAGAAAGGAGTATTAGGGTTAGGATTAGGATTAGGATTAGGAAGGCAGAAGGACACATTTCCATTGTAAAGCTGTCCTAACTAGGGTTGCAATGTTTCCCTTGGATTTTCCTCCCACCTTACTTGCGATAACCAAGATTGAATTTGCCCATTCATTGTCTATTCCACCTTTGATGAGTCCCAGATTTCCTGTAAAAAAAAATATCAACTCACAATACATAATTAAATAAAGGATGGTCTTTTAATAGTTCTGACCAGCCTGCAATATTCCAGATTAATATGGAGGTCACATGAGCATCTGGTAAAGAGTCATATGAGCAGGTTTTGGCAAGCCAATGTTGTAAGAGCACAATGTTAGGATGGTGCACCCAGAGAAGATCAGCAGGATCTCTGCCAAGGAAATCCTGTGGCTGCTCATGGAAATCCATTTTTCTGGTGACAAAGCTGGCACCATCCAATAGTACTTGTATTGTGGCAGCTTCTTTCGGTGTTCCTGGATGTGAAGTTAAGGGATTATGATGATTCTGCATGCGATCTACTAAGGTGGGTTTATTTATAATCGTTGAGGAATATGTCAGTAAATTTCCATACAAGTCTTATGCCGGTATGATATGGAAATGCTTTAAGGGCAAATGTTTAGCTTTCTCATCATTGATCTGCACAGATGATTCTATAGGGGATTTTTCTGATTTGCAGTTATGGACCTTGTAGGTATCTCAATATAGAGCAGGGGTCTCCAACCTTAGCAACTTTAAGACTTGTGGACTTCAACTCCCAGAGGTCCACAAGTCTTAAAGTTGCCAAGGTTGGAGACCACTGATATAGAGAATATCTTCTCCTCAATATGTTTTAAATACATAAAACCAATTATCATTAAAACATTTTTCAAAAAATTTTTAAACTTAATTATAAAAACATTATAACAAAAGTTAATTTTAAAAAAAAAACCAGAATAAACAAGGAAATAACAGCCAAGG
The DNA here is from genome assembly GCA_032468115.1 of Grayia smithii. Classification (NCBI taxonomy): domain Eukaryota; kingdom Metazoa; phylum Chordata; class Lepidosauria; order Squamata; family Grayiidae; genus Grayia; species Grayia smithii. The sequence goes on along the minus strand of JANHFM010005652.1, from coordinate 50,607 downwards.
GATGTGAATAATGGAGCCACCTCACATGTTCACCTGTCCCCTGGGGTCCCAGGCTTGCCTACAGGTCTCAAGGGACTGTGAAACTCAAAAGTGATGAGGGCAGTGTCACCTCATAGTAGATTGCACAATGTGGGTACCACCACAGAAAAGGCCCACCACCTAGGGCCCGTAGCTTACAGAACCTGAAACATGCTCCCTCCGCTAGATCTGATGGGGCAGGCAGGTGAAGAAACCCAGTCCCATACCATGAAAGGCTTTAAAGGTCAATAAAATACTATGAATTGGAAGAGACAGGTAACCAATGCAGCTCGCAAAGAAACACACATAATTGCTCATGCCACCACATTTTGCATCAGCTGAAGTTTCCAGTTACTCATCAAGGACAGTCCCACGTGCAGCACATTGCTGCAATCTAATCTGAGGTCATCATGGCATGAATGGCCATGAGTAAGGGCCCTTTGATCCAGAAAAAGGCGTAACTGGCATACAAAACAAAGTTGTGCAAAGGTCTCCTAGTCAAGACTGCCACCTGCTCCACTGAAATGGAGTGATGACTCCAAGAGGACTCCCAGATCGTGTAGAAGGTCTGTTTGGGGCAGTGCAATCCCATCCTGCACCAAAGATGGTACAGTTCCATCATCCTAGAAGGAGAGGACGTTCTCAAAACCCAAAACCACTCAGTCTTGCCAGGATTCAGTTGAAGCCTGTTGTTCTCCATCCAGACCCTCACAGCCTCCAAACACTGGGATAAAAACCCACAGCATCAATAAGCTTGTCAGGAGCAGAGATGTACAACTGAGTGTCATCTGCATATTGATCATACATCACCCTATGGCAATGGATGAGCTCATCAAGTGTCTCATGCAAATGTTAAATAGGGAAAAAAAGAACAGCAACCCCTGGAGTGCACTAAATACATGGGCCAAGGGCAGGATCTTTGTTTCCCAATCGTCACCAACTGGAATTAACCCTGAAAATCAGCAAAACACCATGCCACTCTTTCCAAGTGTTTTGAGTCAATCCATGGGATACCATGGTCGATGGTACTGAAAACTGCTGAGAGGTCAAGTAAGGTAAGAATGGATGCACATCCACTATCACACCCACACCAGAGATCATCCAAAATCGTGACCAATGTGGTTTCCATTCCATTCCCAGGCCTGAATCCTGATTGAAAAGGGTCCAGGTAATTAAAATATACCATTATAAAGGAACATGAAACTGAAAGGCAGGAGCTCAGAAAAACATGTGTTTCTGGGCTGATGCCATGGTTCTTTCCTTCTGAAATTTTTCTCCTACATTTTTTAAAAAAGATTCTCAGTATAGCCCAGATAATGGCAATAAGCTAAGATAATGACAATGTAATTCTACACCATGTCCACTTCTGCAGTCAGATGAGAATGTCTACTTTATTAAGATTACATTTCCCTATCTCAATCTCAATGTCAATTAAGAGAAATGCGACCAGTGAATGAATTTATAGGCAGAAATGTACAAAAGCATTGTGCACTTCATCAAGCACCAGATAGGACAAAAGTCATGTGACATGGATTGACCCACTACTATGGCCTTCTAGCTATGGAAACAAAAATATTTGCATGAAAAAAATCAGTATCAAACTATTTCCAACTTATCAATAAAACTCTTCTCTCAATTTGCACTCAGCTGAACTGCCAAGAGCTGGCACTTCACACAACTGCTTCCTGCACAATTGGGTCTCTTATCAGGGGCGAAATCCAGCAGGTTCTAACAGGTTCTGAAGAACTGGTAGCGGAAGTTTTGAGTAGTTTGGAGAACCAGCAAATACCACCTCTGGCTGGCCCCAGAGTGGGGTGGGAATGGAGATTTTGTAATATCCTTCCCCTGCCACACCCACCAAGTCACACCCCACCCACCAAGCCATGCCCACACATGCCCACAGTAGTAAAACAAAATTGGATTTCACCACTGCTTCAAAGTAGATCAAGTCAGAAACAAGACACTGCAAATTTGGCTGGTCCTATAGTTTATTACTGTAATTAATATATACTAAAGAATAGAAAAATAAAAATAAAATACAAAAATTAAAATAATTCTTTAAGGGCTGGTCTATTCACCAACTTTTCAGTCTGCTGTAGTCATCAGCTCCTTGTTTCAGCTTGTTCACTGAATGTTCCCTAACAAATTACTACTAGGGCAATGTAGACCTTTGTCCAAAAATCTTGCCCAGGAAAAGCTAAAATGATATCTTCTTCATGTCAAACTGTTATTTCAATTCAAAATGTGTCCAGTAATCAGATTGTTTGCCATTACAGCTGTCTGGAATTCTTTTCATTATTTCCTTCTGTAACCCACATCTGAGAGATTTTCTTGTGATTGGGCATATAAGTATTAACCAGATCTAATCCAGTTTGTTGTTTTGCAATTAGCCATAGTTGGCTAGCTGCTGCCATTTCAGTGGGCATTTCTGTTGCGTGGCATGGAGTTTTTTTTTTTTTAAATGTTTTCCAATTAAATATACATTCTACAGTTACCTTATATATGACATTAAAAAGCAGAAAATAAAACAAGATAGTGAAGAAAAATATAGTAAGCAACATTAATCTTTTATTAGTACCAAACATTAGATTGTTTTGCGGTAATTAATTACATAGGATCAATAAATACTCTTTGTTTATTGCTGTTCTGTGGGAAGGTTTCACTGCTAAGCTTGTTTTTTATTCGCATGAGAGATCTAAAATATGCTACTTTTCCTCCTTTCTTTGAGAAGAAACTACCACAGAGACTGAGCACTGGACTTTCATTGTTACTTAGTATTGATTACAAAAAGTGCTCTTAGTTTTCCCTCATTATAGCCAAGCTATGAAGCAGTCAGAAAGAAATATTATAAATCTGGTGATTGAGAACAAAACCACCTCACCGACACTACAGTGTTATTAATCAGAAGATGAATTCATTCCAGTGAGATTTTCAAGAAATCTTTGCCTTAATTCAAAGCAAGTTCAAAATTGAATAGTTTTTTTTTATTTTTTATTTTTTTACAAATCAGTTCCCGATAACACTACAGAGATACTCATGTAGTTTTCTGGTCAACGATGCAAAACAGATTTGCCTTCGTTTTTTTGTTTTTTGTTTTTTCCTGTGTTGCTCTTGTTGTTTTAACTTTTTGGTTGAGCCTACAGCCCTGTTTTTCCCTGGTGATCTCCCATATGTGCATTAACTAGCTTGCTGAGCTTGGATAAAGCTGGAACAGCTGCAATCAACTGGAAAAAAGTAGAAAAAGAAGGATTTCCTGATGTCTAAAACTTGCTGTTCTTTGATATCTGAGTTTTAATTATCAAAAGCCAGAATTCTTGGGCTTTGACAAAGATAAAAATAAAAATAAGAACAGATGCCTCTCAGTTTTGTTTTCTTTGTGTATATGTGTGTGTGTGTGTGTGGGCATGTGTCTTTTGTCACTGGTCTTCCCTGACTTGGACCTCCTGTGTCCTGCAATTTTCTAAGTAAACATGAACTGTTCTAATCCAATTTCTTATATACTATGATTCTTTCAATACATTTCTTTTCTAATTTCAGATGTGAAAGTATATATCTTAGGAGGTGGGAGAAAGTATCCTTTATCACCACAGGAGCCACATTCAATATTCAAAATCATGTTGTTTGGAATTTTTTTGTTAAGTTGGGAGAATGAGAAAAGTGGAGACAACAGGCTTCAGACAACAGCTTTATTCAGCAACTATGTAACAATCCAGCAGCTTGCCTCTCTGGCAGCTCTCCTTTATATAGAGGGCTGCCAGCAAGTTCAACCAATCACTTTTGAGTATTTTTCTGCTCAAACAGAGGACCGGAGGGAAAATTCTGAGCTGCCAATATCTAAGACCCCTCCCCTCTTAGTTGGGCTAGTCTATGTTACAAATGTAGTCGCACAGGTAGGTGAGGCGTTTGCAAGCCCTACTTGACTTGCGCAGTTCAGTAGGTGTGTCAGCATCCGGAGAGGTTCTGCCTACTGCTGCCTCCTACTTTCCTTGTGGAACGTCCTGGAACTTTAATGGCTGGGCCTTGGAGTCAGCCAGAACCAGTTCACTGTAGGAGCATCACTTGATCTCCAGTTCTCCAGGTAGGTACTCCGGCTCCTTCGGGCTTGAGTTAGCTAGGGAAGGATCACAATTTAATTGAGTATTAGATGGTTCTTGGTTTTGTGTGTTAGAGTGGAGGCGGCTTCGTAGTTGGTCTATTTGCCTCCTCCATAGTCGCCCGTCATCCATTCTAATAATGTATGACCTGGGGTCCGTGATTGTTTCTATTTTGCCAGGTAGCTATAGAGGTCCATCAGCAAAGTTTTTTGTGAATACCAGGTCCCCGATGCTAAAGGACCTGGTATGGTTGTCTTGGTTTTTCTTGGTTTCTGGAGTATAGGTTGGATGAAGCCAGTCTAATATCAACTGAAGTCTTCGACCCATTAATAACTCTGCTGGGCTTCTCCCTGTTGCTGCGCTGGGCGTAATATGCTGGTACAGGAGGAATTTGTCTACCTGGGCCTGTCAGTCTTCTGGTGCCAGCCGGCTTAAGACTTCTTTAGCAGATCTGACCATCCTCTCAGCCTACCCATTACAGGCTGGATGAAATGGGGCAGTGAGGGCATGGCAGATCCCTAACTTAGCCAAGAACCCTTCAAAGGGGGTAGCAGTGAATTGTGGGCCATTGTCTGATACCAGGACATCAGGCAGGCCATGGGTGGCAAATACCTTCTGCAGCACCTTCATCACTGCATCAGCCATGGTCTTGCCCTTTAAAATTACCTCCAGCCATTTGGAGTAGGCATCTACAATGATGAGGAATGTTTGGCCATGAAATGGCCCTGCGAAGTCAATGTGAATTCTAGACCAAGGGAATTGGGGTCTTTCCCACTCCAGGGCAGGTGCCTTTGGGGGGTGATGGCCATGACTCTTGGCATGGTTGGCATGTAGCTCCTGTATCTCCTGGTCCATTTTGGGCCACTATACAAAGCTTCGTGCTAGGGCTTTCATCCATACAATCCCCAGATGGCCCTCATGTAATGCCCTTAGGATAGAATTCCACAAACGGGTGGGTGGGGGGTGTTGTGATTACCCCACAGCAAACACCTGTGCAAAAAACAGTGCAAATTCTGCACCTACAGGGCCTTTAAACCATCCCCTCCACACCCAGTTCAAATAGTTTTAAACATAGGATGTTTAGCTGAGTGCTTGGCCACATCGGCAGAAGTCACAAGTCTGGAATCAAGGTAGTCAATAAGCAGAACAGGGTTGCCTGGTGTAGGATCATCCAAAAGTTCAGGCAGAGAGCAACGGCTAAGGGCATCAGTGTGCCCCATAGTCTTTCCAGGCCAGTGGGAGAGTTTGTAGCTGTAAGCCAAGAGGAAATTGGCCCATTGTGTGAATCTCAGGGACATGGCCACAGGAGTTTAATGATCCCCAGCCAAAAGCCCCAACAATGGCATGTGGTCAGTCACCAATTCAAAATCTTTCCCAAATAAGTACTCATGGAATCGCTTGGCCCCGGCAACTGCAGCCAGTGCTTCCCTGTCCAGCTGGCTGTAGTTCCTCTCTGTGCTAGACAGTGTCCTGGAGAAATAAGCTACCAGGGCTTCGGTTCCATTCAGGAGGCAGTGGCTGAGAACTGCCCCACTCCGAAGGGGGAAACGTCATATACTACCATGATAAGCAAAGTGTCATTATACTGGATCAGGAAACTGTCAACAGAAAGCAGCTGCTTGACTGCCAGGAACTCAGCAGCTTCTATGTGCCCCCAAACCCATGGAGACCACTTCAACAGACCTTTGTGGAGGAGTTCAGCCACCATAGCTTTTTTCTTAAGGAAAATGCTGTAGAAGTTCAGCAACCCCAGGAATGCCTTCCTTCAGCTCAGTTTGATTCTTTGGCATGGGTGCCTCTTGTATAGCTTGGATTTTACTTTTAGTTGGGTGAATGTCCTCCCTGGTGATTCTATACCCCAAGAATTTTACCTCCCTCACTCCAATTTGGCATTTGCTGCCTTTGATGTGGAGTCCCGTGGAGCGGAATTTTGTAAGCATTTCCTGTAACTGGGAGTAAAGTTGCTGCTCACTGCTGGCAGTTATCAACACATCATCAAAGTAAGGCACACCCTAGGGATTTTTAACAAGAGTTGCTCCATGATGCTCTGAAAGATTCCTGGGTCGATGCTAACTCCGAACTGCAGGCAGTGACATTTAAATGCCCCCCTATGCGTTATGATGGTTTGAGCCTAGGCAGTAGCGCCATCTACTAGCAGCTGTTGATATGCTTGCATGAGGTCTAACTTTGCAAAGATGGTTCCAGGGCCTAGGGAATGCAATAAGTGTTGGACAACTGGAACAGGGTAGATGCTTTGCTGAAGTGCCTTATTAATTGTGCACTTATAATCAGAGCAGATGTGCACAGACCCATCCTCTTTAATGGGGGTCTATGAGGGTCCCCCATTTGGCATGGTTAATGGGTTCTAGGATGCCTTGTTGGATTAACTTGTCAAGTTCCAAGTCAATTTTGGGTCTTAGTGCAAATGGAACCCTCCATGGTTCCATTTGCAGTAAAAGATACGTGGGTGCCCACATACTTGCTCAGCTCTGGGCTGAAGACGTCCTGGAACTCCTGGATCAGGTTATCTGCAGAGGTGCTGGTGATGGCACTGATGCCAGTAACCCCCAGTCCGAGGGAGCTGAACCAGTCTAGTCTGAGCAGATTTGGAAGGTTACTGTCAAAGACCATTAGTGACAGCCTTCCTTGAAACTTATAGTACTTTATGCAGCCCAACACAGGAATCCGGTTTTGTTGGTAATAGCTCAGTTTTAAATTTTGCCGGGTCAGCTGCCATTTATGGAACCTTGGTACCGACTTTTTCAATGCTTGCCATGATATGATGGTCACTGAGGACCCCATGTCTATCTCCATCTCACATGGTGGCCCTTCAATTTGTATTGACAAGCTTAGCTTCTTTTGAGATGGTGTGCTGGCTTGGCCAATTTTTGTTTGATTGGTGTCTGGAGCTCTTATCTTGTTATTTGCCTGCTTAGGCTTCCATGAGTCCAGTTTATACAGTTTCAGCACCTCTGGCAGGGCAGTCTCTGGGGTGTCCTGGCAACTGCTGGGCAGGGGTGCCCAGCAGACTCTAGCTAACTGCACCTTCTGCAGATGGCATCTCGGTATCGGCAGGAGAATTTGTGGGTGCTGACTCCCACAGCTGACACAAAATGGCTTTTTGCTGTCATGCTCTGGGACCCTTCTTCTATCAGTCTGATAGACCTTGTCCTTGCTTTCTTCAGATTCATTGTCCTGGTAGTCCCCCTTATGCATGGTGGCTGTGAGTTTCACCACCGCTGGGACTGTGGCGAGCTTCTTGAGCAATTCGGCTGCTCTGTTAGAGGTTTCAGAGGCCCTTGCCTCACCCAAGGTGGCCTGCAATGTCAGGTTCATCTTGGCCAGCAGCCTTCATTGTAAACAGAGGTCTTGTACCCCACAGATGAGCTGATCCAACAATATGTCATTCAAGTCTCTGAATTCACAGTGAGAAGCAGCCTTTCGCAGTGCTGCCATGTATTGGTTGATAGACTCGCTGTTTTTCTGCATTCGATGCTGTAGTGATGTGCTATCTTCGATGGGGCCACAGCATAGTGTGTCTTCAGCGCGTTCTGAAGAACTTGCCATGGTACGGATTGTACCGGGGTTGGTTCTGACAGGGACTCTGCCATGTCAAATATCTCATGGCCACAATGGCTGAGAAATAGTTCCCTTTTCCGGTTGTCCGACAACCCCAGAAGATCATTTGCTTCCATGAAGCACCAAATCGGGTAATGTAGGTATCCCAATTTTCTTTCACTGGATCGAAGGGCATAGGTGGGTGGAACGCAGACATCGTTGCAGCTCTTTTTCCATTTGAATTTGGTGTGCAAAATGGGCACCATTCTGCAATGTCCCCTGGCTGGATGTTTGTTGTCAGCTCTTTTTGCTTCAGTTCTCCTCTCCGAATCCCACCCTCATCCCCCATTGGGAGAATGAGGAGACTGGAAACAGGCTTCAGACAACAGCTCTTTGTTCAGCAACTATATACAATCCAGCAGCTTGCCTCTCTGGCAGCTCTCCTTTATATAGAGGACTGCCAGTGAGTTCAACCAATCACCTTTGAGTATTTTTCCCACTCAAACAGAGGACCAGAGGGAAAACTCTGAGCTGCCAATATCTAACATTTTTAGTGATTCTAAGATCAGGGAGCTATTCTCGAAGATCAAATCCATTGTAGAAACAATGCTTCCAGCAAAGGCCTCTCCCCCCCCCCCACTTCCAATCTCCCCTCAGTACTGTTGAGACTTATTAGCTTCTTCTGCTCAATAATGCATTTCATGTGTAAATATTGTGTGGTATGGACATGTGTTTCTTAAGCACTTAAGCACTAAGCCATATTCCCTAGTATCACATTACCTTAATAAATGGTTCAGAGAAAAGAAGACATTTAAACCTTTCTGTGAAATGAGGTCATTGCACTGCCTAAGGCTTTTCTGAGTAAGGTGCTAATGAAGATGTTACATCCTTCAGTACACAACCTGTTATCCTTTCTGTTTCAAAAGAAAAATGCTTGAAAAGAACTGTGGAACTCAGACTTTCCACCAACTAAATAATCAGAAAGTAGAAGATCTATGGGAACACTAAAGTAAATCTTCGGATGTTTACAAAAAATTCAGTGTCTTAATGACTTCTATTTAACTTTCCTTATGTTTGAAAGCTAAGCAAGGTCAGTTTTGGTTCACACCTGTTCAAGAGACCATGAGGGAATCTAGCCTAGTTTTAGGCTAGACTGGGAGGTGAAAAAATCAATCTAGAGGAAAGTTTCTCAACCTTAGCAACTTTAAAGTTTGTAGACTTCAATTCCCAGAATTCCATAGCCAGCATTCTGGTAACTGAAATATACACATTTTAAAATTGCTAAGATTGAGAAATGCCTGCATAGGGTAACAATGGATGTGCAATCCTATACTACTCCCAAAACAAAATATCAAGAACATATCCATAAAGTCAAAACAAGCTGGGCCAAACTTGAAGGAAACTTATCTTTTTAAAAGGTAATTTAATAAAGTAAATATTCAAATAAGCAATAAAAGGGAGCCAATTTTTCACAACTTCTATGGATCTTAGCATAGTTTTAATAGTGTTACAGACTGTAGGAAACTTGTGTCTTTGTGTGTGAAGCTCAGATTACCCTTATTTAACCAAGTGTTTATGTACTTGTTTGTACCTATTTCATTTGTACATAGATGATATCTCAAAGTATTTCCAGTAAGCCAATTACAGATGCCCAAAGTCAGATATAAATGTGTAAACCTCTTATTGTATGCTGATGACATGTTATCTTACTCCCAGGAGGACAGGAAGATTGCAGTGCCAATGTAGTTCTTATTGTGAATTTAGCTCCCTGAATATTAATAAGATCAATCTACGGTGATTTTCTTCAGAAAGAGACAATATTTTCTTCCATTGGAAGGAAGAGATGAATTAGACTTAGTAAATGGAGAGTTGGTGGAAAACTAATTTATCAAGTAAAACCATTCCTATAGCTTGGGTTGAACTGTTTAGAATCAGGATCTTGGATTCCATATTTTTAAGTTGAGTTCATAGTTCTTTAGTTCTCAAATTGCCTTACAAAATCATAGCCATCCTGGAAAGTAACTCCCGTTGTTAAAGTCTGTGATGCAAAAATAGTTCTGATTTTACCATATGGAGAAGAATTATGGGATTTATGAATGCTCCCATTGTGGAATAAAGTCAATATTCATTTCTAAAATATATCCTGGGTGTGGATAAATCCATGCCAACCACTGTGGCTAGGGCAGAGCTACAAATACTTTACATAGAAATATACCTTTTAATTAATGTATGTGACAATAGGTTGGAAATCCATTCAGTGGAAACAGCCAGATTCCTTAAGGGTACCGTATTTTTCGGGGTATAAGACGCACTGGAGTATAAGACACACTTTAGTTTTTGGGGAGGAAAATAAGAAAAAAGCTGACTGGAGGTGGATCTGCCTACTGGAATACTCCCAATCAGCTGTTCCCAGAGGTAAATTTTAGCAGCAGGTTCCATGGTTCTGAGCTCTGTGCCTTGCTTTTTCTTTTTTCTGTCTCTGAAACTTCTGAAACTCAGTTTCAGAAAAAACTTTTTTTTCTGCCTCTAAAAGCCTCTCAAACAGAGCTTTAGAAAAAAAAAGTCTCTGAGGCTTTTATTCTGAAGCTCTGTTTGGAGACTCCTTTTCTGAAGCTTCTTCCTGGAGGA
>JANHFM010005652.1:25375-39571 GCA_032468115.1 Grayia smithii | reverse complement strand
ACCAGGTGAGGCTACATTCGATGTATAAGACGCACCTGACTTTTCACTCCCTTTTAGGGAGGAAAAAGGTGTGTCTTTTACTCCAAAAATACGGTAATTGGTCACACATTTAAACAAAACACAGATAATATGGTGGATGCCTGTCTTTTAATTTGTTTATCAAACTGAAAAGAGTAGATTCAGATAATTTTGGTAAAGCACTTAATATGTACAGACCTTTTAAAATATTCCTACTTCTTAATCTCACTTGATACTCCTGCAAGACAAATTCTTCCTACCATCACTTCTCAGAATTGTCCAATCACATATAATTCTGCCTCTAAGTTCTTTCTGTTGCTAATGCCAACATTTAATGTTATTTTCACTTGTTAATTCAACAGCCTGGTATCTTCAACTTTGGTACTTTTTATTCCTATTCCTTAAGAATCTTAACAATATCTCACAATCCATCACTTTGCTATAAAATGTCAAATGTTCTCATTAGCACTTTTGCTCTGATTCCCACTTATGTGTTCCTTCTTGAGGAATGCTGAGTTACCACGATGAGTGGGCATGCTTACCAACAGTCTACAAAGAAATGTTTGCAAAGAAATGAATGTATAAATTGGCCACACAGCATGCTTATTTTCTGTAGTGCTGGATGGTTTTGTGCTGCATTTGAAAGAGCAGTTTTAAGCTCATGGTCTTTTTTCCCCCCCATAGAATTTAAAAAAGAAAATATAAGAACTTATGTGTGTTCGTGTATGTGCGTGAATATATTATAAACAGCAAAAGGTCATTGGGAGAAAATGTAAATGACTAAATAAGATGTTGAACATAAAATTATGACAGTTGTAGTGCACTGCTGAAACAATTAGAAATTGATGGTTGTTTGTTTTCAAATGTTCCAAGTCATAATTGACAGTTGAAGAACAAGAGTTTGTTTCCTCGAGTCACAGAATATAGTACATGCACAAAACTTTTTTTTTGCTCTACTAGAATATGTGCATTGATCCATGTATACAAAAGTTTTGATCTCTCCTCCCAAGTCCTCAGCCATCATCTCTCTGACTTGATTTTATTTGCATTGTGTCTTTTACAATATGGTTCTTCTACCTTTGAAATGTGAGACCAATTTTCATTGTATACAACATGTATACATGGTATGGATTATTCAGGTTAAAGAACCCAGAATGACTCTGAGGACGTACAGGTAGAAATATTACAGCTATGCAAAGCTCTGAATGGCTGATTTTTTTTTCTTTTTGGACAAAAGGGAAAGGTAAAAGGTTTCCCCTTTCCAGTCATGTTTGACTTTAGGGTATATTTGCTCATTTCCATTAGTTAGCTGAGGGAGCCAGCGTTGTCCGAAGACAATTCCGTGGTCATATGGCCAGCATAATCATACATCGAGGCATACAGAATGTGTTACTTCCTACCAAAGTGGTACCTATTTATCTACTCACATTTGCATGCTTTTGAACTGCTAGGTGATAGGCACTGGAACAAATAATGGAAGCTTACCGCCTTCATACGGTGCTTGAGTTTCGAACCTGGGCTGTCAGCTTTCCAGCTCAGCATCTTTAACTGCTGAGAGCCATAACAAAGGGATTATTTAAGTTTAGTTTAAATAATCCTTTGGAATCAAACCAGGAGTGGGTTCTACTTACCTCTACTACCAGTTCTAAAGGTGCACGCGCTTCGCGCATGGTTGGAGCGTGCCAAATGGGTGCTCCCGCACATGCACAGAAGCTTTTTTTGATGAAAAAACCTCAAAAAAAGCTTCCTGTGCATGTGCGCAAGCGCGCGGAGCATGCTCTGCGCGCGGACCAGTGAGTACGGGCGCGCGGGGAGGCAGGTCCGGGACGTGTAGAACCGGTTCGGTGACATCACAGCATCACCGCTACCTATTCGTGCGAACCGGACTGAACCAGGAGCAACCCACCACTGAATCAAACCCAAGAGCTTAGAAGCAAGGAATTCAACACTTGTCTCCAAAGCATGTCAGCCCTTCTGAAGTGCTTCAGAAATCCAGTAGCTACTTCTGGGATGTTTACAGACAATAAACACCACTGCAATTTTAACTGCATGCATGGTGAATGCTAGGTGAGAGTATGCTCAGTCATCTCATGGATTCTTTGACATTGACCTGAGCCAATGACATTTGACATTTTATCCGAGCTCTTTTTCTACTGTTTTCTGCTCGTGCTCTTCTTTTTGCTATTGCTTTCTTTTCTCTCCACCTACAAGGACTTGCTTTGTTACAGCTTATTCTGTTTGGGAGCATGAGAGAAAGAATTTGTTTAAAAATAAAAAGAAGAACTTTTATGGCTTCTGCACTTGCCTTTTTTTGTTAGGATCCCTTGATTCCCCAAATCTGTAAATTGCTGGCATCCAGTTTTTCTCTGACCTAATCCTCTGTTTGTCTCTTTGGGTCTGTCTAATCTCAATTCCTTATTCAAGTCACTTTCATTCCTTCCTCGTTAACTTCACTCACTGTTATCTCTCTTTCTCCCCCCCCCCATTTTTTTTTTTAAAAGAAAACTCATATTCCTCTGTTGCTCAGGGTTGCCTGGCTGTGTCTTGGTGAGTGAGTCTGAGAATGTGTTTGGGATAGATTAGATGGGAACAATGCATACCATTTTCATATCATAACACTCCATACTCAAATGACAACAAGAACACATCTCTGAACGTTTAATTGATTAGCTTAATAAACAAATTTAATGGATTAATAAAACTAAGTTAAATTGAACTATGGCAATGCTAGTAATGTGGGTTTGGGAGAGAAGAAAAAAAATATGGAGTTTATACATTTCCCATTTCATCCATTTTTTCCCTCCTTGTGGCAACTGGTGCAGGAGCTCCTATATCAGATTTCTCTCTCTCTCTCTCTCTCTCCCTCCCTCTCTTTCTCTCTCTATGTTATACAGCTTCCCATTTCACAAAAAAACTCACTCCTAGTTATGTACAAGAAAACTAAATCAATAAATATCTAAAATCATTATCATTAACAAGTATTAATGACATTAAAAACCATAGAAACAGCTAAAACAAGAATAATAGACAAAGGGAAGTTAATACTCATACTATGCAACCTACATCAAATATACTAGCATCAGAGGAGCCCAAGAGAGTAACATGGAATTTCCCCTGGTCCAGTGGTGGGTTGCCCCTGGTTCGGTCCGGTTCGCGCAATCCGGTAGCGGTGACGCTGTGCTGTCACCGAACCGGTTCTATGTGTCCCGGACTGTGCCACCCCCGCGCACCCGTATTTACCGGCCTGGTCGTGGAGCGCGCTTGCACGCATGCGTAGAAACCTTTTTTTGACCCAAAAAAGCTTCTGCGCATGCACAGGAGTGCCCGTTTGGCGCACGCACGCACGAAGTGCGCGCGCGCACCAGACGCGCGCTCTGCACGCCTGACCACGCACGAAGCGCGTGCACCTTTAGAACCAGTAGGAGAGGTAAGTAGAACCCACCCCTGCCCTGGTCCCAGAACAGCAAATGCTACTAGTTTTCACTGAGGAAGGCAAGGGAGCTTCATATTAAATAGTAGGGCAATGCAGAATTGGACAGAGTTATTGTCAATAGAAGGGTTGTCATAATCTATTTTCCTCTGGGCAAACCATCTCCATCAACACACAGCACTGGTGCTTTTCTATTCAGCCTTGCCATGGTACTGAGGGGGTGGCAAAGGAGGCAAGGTCCATATCCTCATGGAAGGTATTTGCAAGAAATATGAGAACTAGTTTGGTCTAATGGATAAGGTACCAGGCTAGACAGCAGGAGATTGTGAGTTCAAGTTCTGCCTTAGTCATAAAAACCAGCTGAGGGACTTTGGATCAGTTGCTCTCTCTCTCTCAGCCCAACCTACATCACAGCAGAGGTGAAATGTTACTGGTTCGGGCTGGTTCACCTGAATTGGTAGTAAAAAATGTTACTAGTTCGCTGAACCAGTAGTAAAAAAAAAGTTCTGAAGATCAGCTGAGCGATGCGCGATCGTCAGATCTCTCTTTTTTAAAAAAAAACTTTTTAAAGCATTTTTAACTACCAGTTCTGGAGAACCAGTAGTAAAAAAAATGCTTAAAAAGTTAAAAAAAAAAGTTGTGACGACTGTGCATCACTCAGCTGATCTTCGGAACTTTTTTTTTTTAACTTTTTAAACATTTTTTACTACCGGTTCTGGAGAACTGGTAGTAAAAAGTGTTTTAAAAAAGTTTTTTTAAAAAGGTTCCCAAGATCACGCACCACATCTGATTCCCCCCCTCGCTGTTCTACTCACTTCCCAAGCCTCCGTTTGGTGCATAGGGCACATGCATGCGCACAGCTTTCACTTAGCCCACAGCGCGCATGTGCTCCCAGCAAACTGGTAGCAAACCAATTTAGATTTCACCACTGCCTCACAGGGATGTGGTTGTGGGGAAAATAGGAAGAGGAAGGTATATTGAGTTATTTCTAAAAAATAATAAAAGTGGGATATAAATAAATAAATGTCGTATGGGATCATTTCCAGCAGACATAAGATTATTCTTGGGTCATTACTTGTAATTAGTATGATTAGTTGATGCAAGGATGCAATGCATCTGAGTACCTAGGAGAGACTCTTTGTCCTGAGCCTTTGGCTGGATTCATCATGTGCTGGCCACGCCTACACCCAGTTTAGCGAAGGGGGAAAAAGTTGCGATACATCACGTGATGATGCCATGACGACCTGAGTTTGACGCCCCTGCTGTACAGGTAGAAAGAAAAGTCAAGAAGTCCTTTCATGTTACTCTTCCTTCCTTATAGTACTGGAGATTCTCCTACTCTGAAACATGTCTAAATTTAATTCATATAACAATGCAGAAAAAGTGATTATATTACAGTTAAGCATAAACACAAACTGACAATAGCAACGACAAGAAACAGTTAAGAGAAGAAATTCAGCAAATCAAAAGTATTTTTACTGGCTGTACCTGGCTTTAATTTTGTCGAAGTAATTTAAATATTAAACTCACCCCAAGAAGAGGTACAGGAAAAGAACCATAGCAGCATCAATCATACAAGCTTCACAGGAGCTTTGAAGGAATTTGTTTTGGAGATAAAAGTTGGCTCTGGGATTTCTAGCTTAATGTGGCTAGAAGTCTCGGAACTTAACATTATTTGTAATTTTGAAACAAGCCTGGGGATCATCATTTTGAAGTAGTTTCTTTCAGTTACTTTTTCTGTAACCTGAAGGTAAGTGAGACAGGAAAGTTGATGCCCCAAATTAAATAGGATCTTTAGCATTTCATATGAATTCTCACAAAATGTCTGCCGGGGGAGAGGATGTCCTCTGCACATAATGGTTATTGTGATAGTTCCAATTATCAAAATGCAAACTGGTAAGTTGAGCAGAATGGTCTCTCCCATTTCATTTTATGTCATTTTTGAGCTCTTGATCATACGTCCAGATAAATCACTGTGTTATAACCATCCCAAATTTTATTTTCTATAATGCCCATGGTGCATTTAGGATCCATTCTAATAACTTACAGTGAGATTAGAGACTTTGCCTTTGCAGGAAAATAACTTTCTCACTTAATTACTGTTAATTACTTAATGTTTAAAAGTCAGGTTGAACAGGGAGGTTGCTAACTGCCATATGGGTTGCTATCCCTGTAATAGTTATCCTGGAAAGTAAAACCGTACAGTACTTGTGATGGATGTTGAAAGAATGATATTATTGGTACTTTTTTGGGACTCTACCCTATCCCTACCTGCATCCCCTGCATATTAATATCTCCAGAGATGTGGTTTGTGCTTTGTAGTAAGCATAGTTACCTGCCCTTGTGTACATATCCTAGTCCCAATGCCTGCTACCTTTCAACTTTCAGGAAACACCCAGTTCTGAATAAACACATCACTTGAGTAGACAGCTCAGCATTGATTTGGGTTTCCTGTATGTTTTATAAAATCTCCCTTTGTGCTAGAATCTCCAGCTAGACTTGAGGGAGGTGTTAAAAGAGGGCAAGTTTAGAATCCTTGCTCTGCAGAAAGTGGCACAGGCCTGACTTCCCCCAGAATCCCTGAAGCTTTATCTGATCATTCCAAAGGGGATGTACTCAGTCTGGTAAGATTCCTGTAATATAGGTAACTGATAATGAAGTTTCTGCTTGAGACATTCCTGAGTGATTCTAGCTGTTTGCACCCAACACCCTTGAACTAACATTCTCAAAAAGATTTATCCATACCCATGGTTTCCAAAAGCCCAGGCATTATGCAATTTATAGTCAATGGAACTCAGGAATCGGGGCCCTTTTCATTCTCACATATCAAAGTAGGTCACTTCACAATGTAAATATATGGAGATGGTGGGACAACAGGATTAAGGACCTATTTTTTCATTTAGAAGCAAATTGACAAATGAACAATAAAGGCCCACATGCAGATGTAGCTTCTATTGTATTGGAAAGCCTCTCTGCTCAGTTCTCCTAATTAACATGGAGTTTCAGTTCATAGGAAAGAACAATTATCTCATTTTGTTCAGGCCTTCTATCCTTTACAACAACTCTGGAAAGAAGCAAATTAATGGATTCATTATATGTTGATCCTGAATAGATTTTTACACATTTACGTAGAGTTGAGTTGGCAGTACTTGGAACTGGTAAAATGTCTGTATGGGAGATTCTTATGTGTTGGAAAGAATTAATATCTACAGTCATGTTCAGATCAATGTATGTCCAAAAGTGGACCATATATACCCCAAAAGAATTCAGTTAAGATCCTGAATTTATGTAATCTATTTTTTATTCTAGATTTCACTGCCGTACAATGTATTCTTACTGCAATGATGACGTATATTTATAATTAAATAAACTTGGTTCAATTTAAGCTAAACAATTTCCATTTCATTTATTAAGGATTTTTGAAGTTCAGCATGATATTCATTTGATAAAAGACATATTCCTGGGCCATAAATTGATGGCAAGTAAATCCTACACAGCAAGCTACCTAGCTGACCAGGGTGACATTCCAATTTCAGCTTGCTATGAGGAACAAACTTGGAGTATAGAGAGAATTGCTGCACTAAGAATTAAAACTGTCTGCAAGGCATTCTCGTTGACCATTGATTAGAATGACAGATGCCATTTCTACCCATTGACTGTAGCAGCCAAAGGCTTTTAGACATGAACATTTCCAATATTCAACTTTGTGTCAGTATCAAGTGATAGGTAATTATTGACCATTAAGTAGAAATGATGCCATGGCATTCTTTTTTTGACTAAAACTGAGCTCTAGGGGAAAAAAAAGATCAGTAAGCTATTTTATTACTTGACAGAGCTAGGCACTGTCAGAAAATAAAATAAAGCGAAATGGACAGCTGTTTCATTCTAGAGTCATTACACTGCTTGCTTTTCATTTTTCCTCCTAGATTCTGTCTTTTTCAATCAGATTTTTCTCTGTGCTCTTTCCATTATCACTATCGCTATAATCTGAGAGTCAGATTTTCAGTTAGCATTTTAATAACATGATCCATATATCAATTACACCAGAACACTTGGGTTTTAGCTGGCAGTTTTACTGGAATTCTTGGGATAAATTAGCTCAAATCTGGTTCAGGGATCAGTATGCCACATGCTGAGCTTTCACTTTAATTAAAATGTACTGAATCCTAAGGATAATTACTTCTTTATCTTTTCCCATTAACAGTGGAAAAATGATGGGTTCATTCCCCATGACTCCCTCCACTTCTCTCTCCATATTGTTTCTCTTTTTGCAATGTTCTCAGTCTTCTTTTCCTCCAGCAACTTATTAAAATGAATTGTGAATTAGAAACAAATTCATAATCACAAAGTTATTGTAACAACAATGCATGGGGAACACTCCCCAGGATACAAGGAGTGTGTGTGGTTGCTTCTTATTAGTTTAAGAAAGTGATAATATTGTGATCACAACAAATTCTCCAAAATCATGCCATTTTGACACCTGTCTAGCAGGGGTGGGTTCTACTTACCTTTGCTACTGATTCTATAGGTGCTCATGCTTCACGCGTGGTCGGAGCACGTGTTTGGCGCATGCACGCGCTTTGAGCCCGCCCGCACTGAATGGGCACTCCCACGTATGCGCAGAAGCTTTTTGAAGCAAAAAAAAAGCTCAAAAAAAGCTTCCTGCGCATGCGCGCAAGCGCGCTCCGTGCACTGCGGGCAGGGACAGGTAAGCATGGGCACTTCGGTCCGGGACTCTTAGAACCGGTTCGGTGACGTCACAGCATCACTGCTACCTATTCTAAAGAACCGGACTGAACCGGGAGCAACCTACCACTGCTGTCTAGGTATGGCAAGGTATTGTTACTTGAGCTGCTCTAACGCTTTTAAAATTCTTTGGTGAAAAATGAATGGACAGTATGAATTAGAGCATTTTATATGAGGTTTCTTCCAATTCTACATCTATAATTGAATGGAGAGAAGCTACTTGTTTTAAAAGTGCAGTTTGGGTTATTGCTATTATTGTTATTATTTGTTAAGAATCCTGATTTGAGTTTGACTGCTGGTGACTACATGGATACATCCATTGATTTTCTTAGCAACCCTATTGGCATGGATTGTCCATTCTCTTCTTGAATATGTTTGAGTACTTAGTCTTGCCACTGGATTTCTCAGTGATTAGCTTTTTGACCCTGCTTAGCTTTTGAAATCAGCCAAGGTGTGCTGATTTGTTGCCATAATAAGACTCCTAGGAGCTTCCAGTATACTATGATTGATTAAAATCATATGGTTTATGATATAAATGTGTTAGATAAATAAGTAATGCCAGTGATAAGGCAGCCATTTTATTTAAATTATTTAAAAGACAAGCAAGTAGTTGAGTAGGTTAGTGAGTTGAAAATACAGGACTATGTGAATGTTATTTCATGGATGAGTTCATACCCCAAAAGCTGATAATGACAATGATTTTTTTTAAAAAAAAATATTGCTTTCTGTTCCCATCTTATACCAAGCAAAATCAAAATTTATTTATTTTGAGTTTTTCAGGTTTTTCACTTTTTCAGAACTGGGCTACTCTTCATCTTTCTTAACTCTTCACTTTTAGCTTCTTCCTTCCCAATGCCAGATCTACATTCTTTTGCAAGGACACAGATATCCAAAAACTTAATTGATAAAGGCAGAGAGATCCAGGGAAGGACTTGGAAAAGGTATTCTGCTGAACACCTGGGAACAAAAGGCAGAATAAACACAAGGAAATGGTTGCACAAACATCTTGGGCCTAAGCAATACAATTTAAACAGGTGTGCATTTGAGCTTCTGTAATCAGATATCCTGAACTAATTATCAGAACATAGAAAGTCAGAAACAAGTGAATAACTAAATAGCAGCAAAGATATTAATTGGTGGCTCAATTCTCTCCACACATTCCTCCCCAGAGTTCTAATTACTATAGATTTATTGAATAATTAGAATATTTGCACTTGGCTATGATGTGTATGTTAATATAAAAGGTGTGCCTCCCAGTCATAACAAAGCATTTCTCAGACTTGCATATCCCACATATAGTCTTAGCGTATTACTGTATGCATGAAATATATCCACCAAATTGCTTACTGTCCTGTGCTGGCAGCATCACCGTTCGTTAAGATATAAAAAACAGTTGCTGGAATATCCCGGGAGACCTGGCTGTAACCAGCACATGGGCAAACTGTGTTATTTATAGAGTTCTTTAAATTCTGTGGCAAAGTACAGTATGCGTTGTGTTAATCACAGTTTTTTAAAATGACATGCATAATATTAGCTTTTTCTCCTAAAAGGAAATGCTGGCTGAGATACTGGTCTTAGTCAATCTTCTGCAGGACTAAATGATTCTGGAATTCACCTCGGGATGGTATTTGCCCCTGAAGGTGTAATTTCTAATAAAAATCTTGGGTAGTATAAGATCACAAGGGGGAGGATTTTCTGAATGAAATGATATGGATTTCCAATCCATCTTGGGAGTATGTCTTCAGGCAAGCAGAAAAGAAACAACAGTCTGTTAAATGCTTCTGAGGTTACCACATTTTACTGGGGAAATGCTCAGAGATATCCAATTGACTATTGTGGGAACAGAATGCTTTGCAAGATAAGCTCCTTGGTCTATTACAACATTAATTTATGGCTTGCGATGCTTTGGATGCATTTCTGAAAAGCTGTATCTGGGGGTGCACAAGATGCAAGCACAGCACTTGTCAGCAGTTCATTAAAACAGCTACCCCAACTTTCAGGATTATATGGTTTCCAGGATGGAATCTGGATATAGATGTGGCTGCTAGGAGCATGGCTACATATTAGAAAATGATTTGTAAGCATGTAGCTTGGTTTTTGTAAAAAAAAAAGAAGAAGAAGAAGAAGAAGAAGTATATTTCATGTTCTTTGTTATAGTAAAAAACCTCCATATAGGCATATCATAGATTGCAAACCTAAATTAGATGCCAATTTACTTTCAGAATTGGAACGCCCTCTGGACTAGGAATTGCAATTATTTAAGCTGTTTATCAGTTGGATTGTTTCTATGTCCTCTATAACTAAGGAGTATCTAGCCTAGCACTTATTGCCTAGTTTGGTAATGAAATGTCTGCAAAAAATTACCAAGCTCAGAGAGCACCAAAGACCCCACAAAAACTACCATGCAAGGTAAGTGTTGCATTGAAGAGGATATTCAACTATAAACTTTAAAACATGTCATGTTACTTTTTTAAAAAAACATAATTAGTATGTAAATATTGAATAAATATTAGGAAACGTTTATAAACAATACGATGCAAGTCTCATTACCTTGAACATATGGCTCAGGTATGTAAATATGCTTGTATCAGAAACAGTAAGAAACCCTCTGTTACTTTCAATATTTACAGTCACTAAAATTACAAAAATACCTTTTAGTTCTGTTCTTGGAACTTCTTAAGAGCAGGCACTGGCAGCTCAGAAATTGTCAGTAGGGGCATTTTCAGCACATCAAGTATGCAACATACACCTGCTCATTAAATAATCAACACAGCAAGATCTTGAATCTGCTGGGTAGCAGATGCTACTGCTGCTTAGAATGCAGGCTGCCTGGCAGGTTACATGGATGGAAATGACCCCTATTACTGATAATTTGAGAAATTGGCTTGATTCACATTTTAAGATGAATTACTCCCTCCCCCCATTTTTTTGCTACAAAAAAATAATGTATGAACTGGAATGCAGTCGCCATTCAGATTTTACACCATATCTCGGGTTCAATGTTCAGCTATCAAATTATATTTGAATTGTACTTAGATATTATTTATGCTGGAGGAAGCAGCATGCCTCTGAAAGTTGTATGCTAAGGAAAATGTAGGTATATACAGACACGAACAAATGTTCATGCAGGCTTTAAAAAGAAAATTTGCAGACTGATAAAGGATAGAATTGTTCCTGGGAAGAAATGGCAAACTGAAGGCATGAAACTAACAGCTCTTTGTAATTCCTCTGTGGACATGGAGAAGAAGGCTTGAGATTGACTACAAATGCTCCAGACAGTTGCTTGTCATGAGGAGACCACAAGACAGCAGTCTCTGACATATTTAGAACTCTGGGAGATGAGGGAAATCCAACTTTGCTCAGAATAACAGATTGGGAATGGACTGTGTAGGTCTTCAACCTCATACCATTTCAGACAAATCATTGTCCAATCTCTTCTTAAACATTTCCAGTGTTGGAGCACCCACAATTTCTGGAGGCAAGTTGTTCCAGTGATTAATTGTTCTAACTGTCAGGAAATTTCTCCTTAGTTCTAGGTTGTTTCTCTCCTTGATTAGTTTCCACCCATTGCTTCTTGTCTTGCCCTCAGGTCTTTGGAGAATAGCTTGACTCCCTCTTCTTTGTGGCAGCCCCTGAGATAATTGGAACACTGCTATCATGTCACTCCTAGCCCTTCTTTTCATTAGACTAGACATACCCATTTCCAGCAACTGTTCTTTATATGTTTTAGCCTCCAGTCTCCTGATCATCTTTATTGCTCTTCTCTGCACTCTTTCTAGAGTCTCAACATCTTTTTAACATTGTGGCAACCAAAACCGGATGCAATATTCCAAGTCTGCTTTAACCAAGGCATTACAAAGTGGTATTAACACTTCTTTGATCTTGATTCTAGCCCTGTATTAATGTAGCTTAGGACTGCGTTGGTTTTTTTGGCAGCTGCAGCACTCAAATGACAGTTGGCACCTTTATGGAAACTATGTTCTCATACTTCCTTTTCTAACTACTTTTGGAAATTTCTTGTTAATTGCCTTTCAGTAATGAGGTGCCTTTGGGTCAATGCATTTTATAGCATGAGGTGAGTTTCATTCAATAATTAGCAAAACAGGTTTTAAATAAAAATTTAAAAGTTAGAAATGGACTAAAGATTCAGATGGATTTGAAGTAAGATTTTGAAATTAATTATAAGAATCTCTTCTGTGGGAAAATGTTCTTTAAAAAGACACCATAGTATAGAATTTTAAAGTTTGGACACTAAAGGAGATCAGAAGGAACTAAAGATTACAATTAAATGAGAAGAATGTTTAAATGTGATTTACTAATACAGAATGGCCAAAATTATTTGTTGTTGTTAGTTGAAAAGTCATGTCCGACCCATCGCAACCCCATGGACAAAGTTCCTCCAGGCCTTCCTGTCCTCTACCATCCTCTGGAGTCCATTTAAGCTCACGCCTACTGCTTCAGTGACTCCATCTAGCCACCTCGTTCTCTGTCATCCCCTTCTTCTTTTGCCCTCAATCTTTCCTAGCATTAAGCTCTTCTCCAGTGAGTCCTTCTTTCTCATTAGGTGGCCAAAATATCCTCCTGTTGGGTGTTATCTTGAGTCAAATATAAGCTTGTGCAAAATTTGGAGGATACACATGGCCAGTAGGATTCTGTCATCATTGGGTAAAATGTTATGATATTTATTAAAATTTATATGGCCACTATCTTATACAACATAAGCCCTAAGCAGTAAAAATAGAAAAATAGCCCTCAATCATGCACCTATCATAAAAAAAATGTCCCCAACATAAAGGATATTTTGTAATATCTTCTCAATTCTACATTTGGAGTTCTTGATGCTCTCTGCTTGTTTGCTTGCAGACATTTCATTCCCCAACTATGTAACCCAACTGGGTAATGAAACATCTGCAAGCAAACAGTCAGGTTCAGAGGACACTAAGAACTCCACAGTAGCTCTAACTCACAACCACAGATGTTCTCTTACTTTAGAATTCCACATGTACTGGAGTCCCATCCTAGACCAGGGCCTGAAGGAATGACTAGGCTTTCACAGGCTTCTAGAAGGCGAGAAATTAAAAGGGTGAGGCTCTTTCAATGGGCCAGAGCATCTATAGCATGGGTGTCAAACTTGATCATGTCATGTGACATATTGTGACATATTGTAATGTTTTTTGCCTTCGCGGAGCCAGTGGCCTGGGCATGACACATCTGGCCATGGGCCGCCATTTTGACACCCCTGATCTACAGGGAACAAATAATTCCAAGGTCCCACCAAATGACAAGAGTTCAGAGAATGGGCTTTCAGGGCTTTCCCCATTTCCAATCTGGGGGGTCATGTATCCTCAACTTACGATGCAATTCATATCTGTCGCTAAGCAATGCAGTTTTTTAAACGATTTGCATGCAATTTTACATCCATCTTTGGCTGTGGTTATTAGGTGAATTATGCAGTCATTGAGTGTATCTGCCTTGCCTAAATCCCTTAGGAAAATTGCAAAGGGTGATCCCATGAACCGTCATAAATACTTGCCTGAGTTTTTGATCACATATGTATGGGGGCGCTGCGAGAATCATACGATGCGAGGACTGGTCACTTTTTTTCAGCACTCTCTTAACTTTGAATGATAGTTAAATGAAGGGTTGTAAGTTGAAGAATTACCTCTACTCTCAATAAATAACCTGGACCTGTGTTATCCAGGACTTTAAAAATGACAGCCAGTGCCTTGAATTGCAACTACAAAGAGCTTGAAAGCCAATGAAGTTCATGCAACAGCAGTGTAATAATATAATATAATATAGTATAGTATAGTAATAGTATAGTATAGTATAATATAGTATAGTATAGTATTGTATAGTATAGTATAGTATAACATAACATCACATCACATCACATCACATCACATCATATTTATTTATTATTTATTTATTTTATCATATTTATATGCCGCCCATCTCCCTAGGGACTCTGGGCGGCTCACAATCGTAACAGACAAAAACAC
>JANHFM010005650.1:46139-59815 GCA_032468115.1 Grayia smithii | reverse complement strand
AGCCTTCCATCCTTCCGAGGTGGGTAAAATGAGGACCCAGA
This sequence comes from Grayia smithii, assembly GCA_032468115.1. NCBI lineage: Eukaryota > Metazoa > Chordata > Lepidosauria > Squamata > Grayiidae > Grayia > Grayia smithii. The sequence continues at coordinate 59,774 of JANHFM010005650.1, read as the reverse complement.
TTGTTGGGGGCAATATGCTGACTCTGTAAACCGCTTGGAGAGGGCTGTAAAAGCACTATGAAGCGGTATATAAGTCTAAGTGCTATTACTATTGCTATTCTCCATTGTTGGTCTCCCAATCTTATAATGTCAGCGAAGTCCTGTTTTGTGCCAAATTTGGGAGATACTAGACCATTTTCTAGACAGTACCATTAAAATATTTGGCAGCTGAAGACACGTGAAGGGCAGCTGTTATCAGAATAGTTTTTAGTGTGTTTTCTTATTGTCTATTATGCTGGCTTCTATTATAAGATTCAAATTGACAAAGCTGATAATTCTATACTGCTGAAGTCAGTTCCTGTGACCAAATGAGAGTGGATTGTGCCAAGACCCATTTTAGTCAGGCATTTGTTTTCTCACAGTAGCTAATTGGATGCTTCTAGAATGATTACAGGGAGAAATTAGAAATATATCCCCTTTCCCATGATCGTCCCTCTGCAATGATTTGGAAACATGCAGCCCCAGGTAGAGATTACATTGAATTTTAAGACTAACAACCTTGATAGATTGTCATGTTTGAATTTATCCAGTCCTTTCTTAAACCTGTCCAAGTTAGTGGCCATCTTCGTATCAAGAAGTAATCTATTTCCAGGGTTGATTGGAATTTTTTTTAAAAAACCCTTTTTTGGTGATATCCTTCCGGTCATCTTCATTGATCCTAAGATTGTGAAAGAAAAAACAGATCATGTAAATACAGAAAAGAATAAATCAGATTACATGACCAATAGATTCCAGTGTCCTTATATAGATATAAGGAATCAAAATGAAGTTTTAATTTAGGAAGGCAAATTTGATGTAATAGGCATTACCTATCCTTGGTGGGATGAAGTTCATGAGTAAAATGAAAGATTTGGAGGAAGCAATTTATTCAGAAAAAAAACAGGACCAGCAACAACATAGATTTTTCTCTATAACGGGTGTCAAACTTGCACCCTGCTGGCGGGATGCATCACACACTAGCCACCCCAACCCCATTTTAGCAAGGGAGGGGGAGGAAAGTTGCAATATGTCACATGACAACAATGTGTTTTAGTGAGTTTGACACCCTTGCTCTATGAGAATAATCATTGCTGGTATGTTACTATTTAAAAATGTTAAATATATTGATTTAGCATTGATCATTTAGAAGAGTTCATGAATATTTGGTATTTGGTTAATTTGGAACCTTCATGAATATTTGGAACCTTCATGAATATTGAACCTTCATGAATATTGAGAGGAAAAAACCAGTTGTAGGATTTTGCTGTTGGTGCAGCCACTCCTTATAAAACCAATTTTGAGGCATTGGGGTATGGTGGGAGGTAAGAGTAACTAGAGTAGAAGGCCTTGGTTGCTAGGGAATTATAGAAATAAGGAGTTGCAATAGGTGGAAAAGCATAGTTATACATTATTTGAATCAACTCAATAAATGGTTGTAAATTTGACAACCAAAATCAATTCATAGTGCAATAGGTGAGGTAAAGATAGAATGCTACACAAAGTCTATTACAGAAAGAGATATTGTCCAAGCATTATGTTAACTATGCAAAAATGCATATACGTGCAATGTAAACATTGGTTGCCAAATTGAGAAATAAACTTGTTAGACTGATGGTAGGCGTTGATCATTTTTGATAATTTTTTCCCAGAACAAAACTTAGTTTTGCTTATGATGCTGTACTTTTGACAGATTCTACTTTGTTCCAACAGTTTTTTTTTTTAAACATGGGATAAGTTCCTTGGACTTTCTGTTCAGATATCTGGCTGAACAAATCCACTTATGGGCTTTCTGTGTTGATCTCAACTATTTTTTTCTTGGATTGCATTTCTTTTGTTGTAAGATTGCCATTCTTATTAGGAAGAAAATGTAAACATTAAAAAAGGAAGTTGGTAGCCTTTTCAGATATAGTTCCTGCCTCACTTGGGAGAGGCAGGGAGGTGTTAAATATGGATTCATTCTGATATATTTTTTTCTTTCTTGCAGTGTTTGACTACATCTACCGAGATTATATTTTGTCTTGGTATGGAAACCTCAGCAGAGATGAAGGACAGCTGTATCATCTACTGTCTGAAGACTTCTGGGAAGCTGCCAAGCAGCTGCGGCACAGGCTCAGTCACATTGATGTAGTTAAAGTCATTTGCAATGATGTAGTGAAAGCTGTGTTGAACCATTTCTGTGATCTCAAAGCAGCCAATGCCAGGTAATAACTCATCCCACAAACACACATATGTATCTTTTCTATATTGTTCTTTTAGTTATGGTTACTTTTTTTCTGCTTATATCTGAACTGTGCTGAGATAACCAAAGCAACTTTGAGGTAGCACTCATGTAGGCATCGGTGGTGACATGTCTTCTTGGCAAGGGTGCTGCAAGCCAGGACCAAACTATTGGGCATTTTGTCTCAGTATTGTGCTGCTGCGTTACGGCTGGTCTGCTCAAGCACACCATCATCCCAGAGAGACGTATTCTTCTTATTTTTCTGCTGTAAAAGTCTGCTCTTGGGGCTGCTTGGGATAATGTGCTGAGATAATCTTGTGTAAAATATCTAATTTTCTATTACCAGGATTCAAATCCTGGATTTCACTAAGGCCAGAGATGTGATTGGGCTTGTTTATAGAATTTTATAAATTTCAAGAACGTATGAAATATATGTACTTAATTATTTTTCCAAATACACCGTATTTTTTTGGAGTGTAAGATGCACTTTTCCCCCCTTAAAGAGGGTGAAAATTTGTGTGCGTCTTATACACCGAATGTAGCAGTGGTGAGTTTCAACCAGTTCACTCGAATTCGGGTGAGCCAGTAGCGGCGATGGTGAGCTGAGAACAAATTGGTTCGCTCTGACTGTCATCTGGGCCCTCCTGCCTGCCCTTGCATTATACCTACCTATATTTGGTAATTTTTAGCCCAGCTGAAAGGCGTGGCAGAGCGGATTGCTGTACCTCAGCTATTCCAAAATGCAATATGCTTGTGTGAAGCGCAAGTTTGGTGTGCGTACGAGCATAGCGAGCACTTAAGCGTGTGCGCGAAGCAAACCGGTGGCAACACTGGTTGAAACCCACCACTGGAATGTAGCCCCCCCCCACAGCCCCTATTCTTTAGCCTCTGCCTCCCAGCAATTTACCTCCTTGCAGCAAACAGTAAACAGCTGGTTTCAGCTTCAGCACAGCCTGATTAGCACAAGCAGTTGATTGGCCTCCCGACCCTCAGCTGTTTCAGGCTGCAGGGATTGCCATTGCCTATTTCCACGCCGGCCTCCTGCAAGCAGGCAAATTGCTGGGAGGCAGATTTTTTTTTCTTGTGCTAATCAGGCTGTGCTGAAAACAAAACTAAAGCAGGCTGTTTGCTGTTTGCTGCAAGGCAGATTGCTGGAAGGCAGAGGCAGAGTTATTGTGAGTGTTTTATGAGTCTTATCTTTTTTGTGTCCTTTTGTTGTAAAATTTCTGTCCAGAATCAACAATTAGCTGGAATTTAAAAAGCATTTCATTAATTTAATTAAAATGTTACCTGAAGGAAAATAAAGAGAGGGGAAAAAAGCTTTACATCTTACAGATTGCTTGCTGAATAACTTACTGATTCTGATTACAATATCCATCTATGCAAAGAAAAAAACTTAAAACAGTTCCAAACTGGTAAAATTTCATATTATTTCCCATATCCATGCACTAGCTTATATCTTGTTTTCCTCCCCAAAAATGGTAGGTGCATCTTATAGTCCGGAGTGTCTTATACTCCAAAAAATACGGTAGTTTCCATCCATTGTTTCTTGTCTTGCCTTGTAGTGCTTTGGAAAATAGGTTGACCCCCCTCATCTTTGTGGCAGCCCCTCAAATATTGGAACATTGCTATCATGTCACCCTTAGTCCTTCTTTTCACTAGGTTAGACAAGCCCAATTCTTTTCACTAGACTATGCAACCATTCTTGTTTTAGCCTCCATCTCCTAATCATCTTTCTTACTCTTTTCTGTACTCTTTCCAGAATCTCTAAATTCCCCAATAAATTGGGGAAGTTTTGATTATAACATTAGCCACAGCTTATCAACTGTATTGGTTCCTGATCTATTTGCAATTTGTTTAAAATGTTATTTTGGCTTTTAAAGCCCTTCTGAACTTGGAGTAAGTAAAGGAAAACTTCTCTTTCATACGTCATTCTGATTCCAATATTGACATCTGAGATGTTTTTGGTTATGAAATATTGAAATATGAAAGGAAGGAAAGATACTTAAGGAAAAAGCTGACTCCACCACCCTGTCATCTCCAAAACTATCCTGAAGGTGACAGTGAAAGCATCCTTTCATCTAATTGTTTTTGGGCTAAATTTATACTAGCAATAACAGCTGTGAATGAATCTCCCCCCACTTCTCCACCAAAAAAATCACAAAGAAATAAAGATCTTCATAAACATATAAAGCAGGGGTGAAATCCAGCAGGTTCTAACAGGTTCTGAAGAACCAGTAGCGGAAATTTTGAGTAGTTCAGAGAACCAGCAAATGCCACCTCTGGCTGGTCCCAGAGTGGGATGGGAATGGAGATTTTGCAATATCCTTCTCCCAGGTGGGGAGGGAATGAAGATTTTGCAGTATTCTTCCCCTGGAGTGGGGTGGGAATGGAGATTTTGCCATATCCTTTCCCTGCCAAGCCCACCAAGCCACGCCCACAGAACCGGTAGGGAAAAATTTTGGATTTCACCCCTGATATAAAGTATAAAAGTTCTACCAAAATTAAAATTTCATGACTTGATTTCAAAGAATCAAGAATGTTGAGCAACTTTGCTAAGAAGGTTTTTGCTTCAAGAGATGCAATCCACAAATAGCTGCTTCTATATAACAGAATAACAGAGTTGGAAGGGACCTTGGAGGTCTTCTAGTCCAACCTCCTATTCAATTAGAAAACCTTATATCATTTCAGACAAATGGTTGTTCAATCTCTTCTTAAAAACTTCCAGTGTTGGGAGCACCCACAACTTCTGGAGGCAAGTTGTTCCACTGATTAATTGTTCTAACTATCAGGAAATTTCTCCTTAGTTCTAGGTTGCTTCTCTCCTGGATTTGTTTCCACCCATTGCTCCTTATCCTGTCTTCAGATGCTTTGGAGAATAGCTTGACTCCCTCTTCTTTGTGGTAGCCTTTGAGATATCGGAACACTGCTATCATGTCTCCCCTAGTCCTTCTTTTCATTAAAACAGACGTACCCAATTCCAGCAACCATTCTTTATATGTTTATCATCCAGTCCCCTAATCATCTTTGTGGTTCTTCTCTGCACTCTTTCTAGAATCTCAACATCATTTTTTACATTGATTATGGATTAAGTGCATACCAAGAACCAGTGTGGCATTCTAGTTAGGTTGCTGAATCAGGAGTTCCTAGGCTCTAATCCATCTTCAGCTGTGGCAACTCAGTAAGTAACACTGAACCAATCTCTTTCAGCCCACTCCCTCTTGTAGGGTTCTTGTAGTGGAGAAAAATAGGAAGAGGGAAAACTTATGTTCATTACTTTGAACTACGAACAAAATTTAAAGCTAATAATGTAAGAAGGCAAGGTGTAAAACTATCAAATAGTACATATGTAAATTTAATAAATAATGCCTGAAGCAAATAGACATGTCAGTCCAGTCTGAGGTAATTTTTCCTTCTTCCTCTTCTTTACAGTATAGGACCTTCAGCTTTAATTTCTGGTACATGCATGCAGAGTCACATCTATATCATCAGAATGAACATATATATCTGTTTTGTGGAAAAAATACAGAAAAATGTAAGTGCCTTGAACTCCTAGGTGACCTCAATCTGACAAAATAAATAAATAAATGAAATGTTGAGTCCAAATCTAAGTAGATAAAACAGGATTAGATAAAGCAATATTCTGATACATCAGGAGTCTCTTTCATGCGCTGAATGAAAAGGTTTATAACTTTAGGTGGCATTTTTGCCCCCTGGAAGTGATTTGAGTAACTTCCAATCCAACTTCCAAAGTGTAATTGTTATTTTGAACTCAGCTGCATTTTGTTTGAAGTGATGGTCCAGAAGACCAAATTTGATAAAAGGTATTTTGGTAGTCAGCCTATATAAAAAAGTATACAACACTTTTATTTAACAATTGTATTGGGATTAAATACCAGCAAGATGGAATAATTAGCTCTTTAATTGTGTGGATGCATTTATGCCTTTTGAACATTTGTAAATTTTTTTGCCAGAACAGGTATACAGTTTATAGAGAATTCACTATTGCAGGCTAATTCTGCTGACTGCCAGGAGTTCGATTCTCACCAGCTCAAGGTTGACTCAGCTTTCCATCCTTCCAAGGTCAATAAAATGAGAACCCAGATTGTTGAGGACAATATGCTGACTCTGTAAATCACTTAGAGAGAACTGTAAAGCACTATAAAGCAGCATATAAGTCTAAGTGCTATTGCTATTGCTATATATTTCAGATTTGAATCACTGCTATTTATTGTCATTCACAGTAGGCTTACTGGTAGGTATCAATGCATTCTTTGTTCCAAAGCAAATATGTCACATTATGCACTATAGTAGAAATGTAAATCACTGTTGCATAACCACAGGGCAGTTTACTGTATTCTACAGCAATTTGCTTGCCTAGTAACTATGTCTGTTTTACTTTCAGAAATTGTTGGATCTGTGAATGTGTTACCCCCATTCTGGGAACAGTGAATTCTACATTCTGCAGAGATCCTTTACGTTAAATACTAGACATAATGGGTACCTTATTTGTACAGGAATTCACTGAAGATGTGTAGCAGTCTCAGCAAATATGAACAGAAGCCTAAATATATCCTACTATGCTTGGGTAAATTCTGTATGTACTGATCCGGGCCGTCAATTTTAAGAGTGCTGTTGTTGTAGTGGAAAAGTCTGCAGACATTTTGATGGCCTACAGGGGAAAAGTGTAGAGAACATAGATTGCATAAAGGATAATGAGATCTCTCTTGTTAGTTTAGCAATAGTAATAGCAATTGTGGGTGATGGATGGGCAAGAAGTCAACAAAATTGTTCCGAGAAGGTGGTCCATTATGGTGTCACCTACGTGGGACAGGAAAAGACAGCTTTGCTTCTGCACCTCAAGCTGTTTGTAAGCAAGGTAAAGTAAAGGTAAAGGTTCCCCTCGTACATATGTGCTAGTCGTTCCTGACTCTAGTGGGTGGTGCTCATCTCCGTTTCAAAGCCAAAGAGCCAGCGCTGTCCAAAGATGTCTCTGTGGTCATGTGGCCACACCAAACATGGTGTGTAAACACCAAAAGGTGCATGGAACACTGTTACCTTCCCACCAAAGGTGGTCCCTAATGTTGTATTTTTTATGTGCTTTCAAACTCCTAGGTTGGCAGAAGCTGGGACAAGTAATGGAGCTCACCCTGTTACGCGGCACTAGGGATTTGAACCACAGAACTGCCGATCTTTCGATTGGCAAGCTCAGCATCTTAGCCACTGAGCCACCATGTCCCACTTGTAAGCAAAGGACTGTCAAATTAGGATAGAGGTTGATAGACAAAGCAAAGAAGTTAAACTCACTTGTTATGAAAGAAAGCTCTGCATGATAAACCTGCCCACTGATTTCAGTAGAAATTAATATAAGCTCAGTTTGGATTCGATCCAATAAAAATGAAAACATCAGGACACCCGCGGATAGCGTAGCCCCGACTCCCTCCTCGGCCACCCCGTCCTTCCTCCCGCTTCCCTTCCTCCCCCTCCACCCCCCGTCTCGCTTTCTGGATGTCGAGCGAGACTCTCCACCGTGCGTGCCCCCGGAGAAGTTCCCTTCCCCTCTTCCCAAACCTCCCGCGCCCCCCGACCGCTATTGCCGCCCCCTCCCGCGCTCTCCTCCACGCCGCCGCCAAGCAGGTGAGAGGCTGGTGCGTGGCCGGGTGAGGAGGGGTGGGTGAGTCGCCGCTCCTCTCGCCTCGCCCCTCCGTCTTCACGGGCGACGGCCCCCCTTCCCCTCGCCCCCTCCCTCCCGCCGGGCATTAATTAAGCTGCCCATTGATTAAAGGGTATTGATTTGTATGTATTTCACTCAGCGCCGTTGGCGGCGGCGGCGGCGGCGGCGGCGCCCGCTGCTTGTTCGGCGGCCTCCGCCTGAGTTAGCCCAGTATTTCCCAATTTAGAGTGTTGTCGCCGAAGCTCCCTCGACCAAAGATGTCGGCTCCTCTTGGGCCCCGAGGCGGCCCTGCTCCCCCTCCGCCTCCGCCGCCTCCGCCCGAGATGCCCGACCTCAGCCACCTCACGGAGGAAGAGAGGAAGATCATCCAAGCCGTCATGGACCGCCAGAAGAAGGAAGAAGAGAAGGAGCAGTCCGTGCTGAAGTAAGCGCTACTTTCCTCTTCCCCCCCCCAATCCCCCGCCCCAAGTCTGACGCCCCATCCCGGGAGGGGGAAGCTGCCCCGGCCCGCATCCCACGGACAGGGTCTGCTTTGGGGAAGGCTGCCAACCTAGCGGCGGGCATCGCGCGGGCAGGAAGGCCTTGGTGGGATCGCCCGGGAGCGGCGCAGGAGGCTGCTCGGCGGTGTCTTGGCTCTCGGCTGTGTTTGCCGCTGGCCCCGTCCACCCTAGCCGGAGGTGGGAAAGCAGACAGCCAAGAGTTCCTTCCCTCCCTCCCTCCCTCTCCGCTTTTCAGGCTCCTATTCGCCGTCCAGGCGTGGAGTGGGGCCAGGCACCCAACATGGCCGCACAGGTGCGGTTGTCACTCGCTCCCTGCGAAGCGGATGGTCTCGGCAGCAGGAAGTGGTGGTGGCGGCAGCAGCATGGCGGGTCTAAGGGGGTCTCGCCCCAGCGAGACTTAGGCAGGCGAGTCTGGTGGCTGCTCCTTTCGCCGCCGCCTCGCCTGCCTCAGACAGCTGGCCACGAGCATCACTGTACCTCCGAGGCCCAGGTTCTCTCTGCTGCCTTTCTTGGGGTGGGCTCGGAGAAGCCGCCATCTTCCCCCAATAATGTGTAGCCCTCCCACCTGCTTCTTGCTTCCCAGGAGGCGTACCTTGTCTCTGCACCTGTGGGTCCCGTTAGTCGTGGGCTAATAGCCGCTCAGAGAGCTCAGCTCCAGGCTCTTTCAGCACCAGGAGCTGTCCAGGCAGGATTAGGAGACCGGCTTTCTGTCCTATTGCCTCGGTGCTTCTTCCTCGTTTCTCTTCTTGCTCCTTTTCTCTCGCACAATTCAGCACTGGTCTATTTTACATACATATATATACGTAGAGATATGTATATCTATCTATCTATCTATCTATCTATCTATCTATCTATCTATCTAGAGTCAGGAACAACTAGCACGTATGTGCAAGGGGAACCTTTAGCTTTACCTTTTATATATATATATATGTAACATATATATGTGTGTGTGTGTGTATGTATGTATGTATGTATCTGTATATATATTGTGTGTCTGTGTGTTTGTGTGTGTGTGTTGTGGATAATGAAATTTCCTGACTAAATACTTTTGTGATAGACAATAAATGCATGGGGTTCATTTGATCACATGGTGTTTTTGCCTGTTAATATTTTCTTGGTAAGCATAGTTTCCTGTCTTTGCCTATATTCTTCAAAAACAATGTTATCAAAGATGAAAAAAACCATTTTTTTTGTTTAACAGCATAGGGCCTTTTGAAAATGTTGTCCTACTAAAGGAGATCAGAATAAACATTTTTAAGTTTAAACATCTCTCAAAATATTCAGTCAGATCAATCAGTTATATTAAGCCGTTTTTTGGTTGAACAACTGATTCAAATTTGGAGCTAATAGCTCTTTGTGGGCTTAGTTGATGGCTTGTGTTAGAATTAGTGTATTGTGAACAATACTATAGTTGACAAAAAATTACTCTGCTTAGATTATTTTTATCTTCAATTAAGAGAGAGGTAAACTGTATTGTTAAGTTTAAAAATACTAAAAATAAACTTGTTTGTCCATTAAAGGGAAGCCACTGCAACACACACAAGCAGACACACAAAACATACCCATACCCACCTAGCTAATAATTTACAGTAACTTCTAAAAGAAAATTTGTATTCTCTATCAATGCTGAATGACTCCATAAAGATTAATAATGTAGTTTTGTTTTTAAATTATGTGACATTCTAAATGATTAATAATAATTAACATTTACAAAAATATTTCTAATTATTATTCTAATGACTGCTTAACAATAGTCTTTGGGATTAAAATTAATTTTGATTTACAACATATTGTTTCTACAGACAGCAAATACACCTATCTTTGGTTTTAAAAGTAAAATGATTTTATAATCAAACAGTTTCAAATTAATGCAGAATCGTTGACCAGTGTTTTCTGAAAGGAAGGTTCAAATAGATATAAAAGTATTTAAGCAGAAATACATTTTACAACTCCATTGATAGTATTTCAATTTTTGATAGAGCTTATTATAGTAAGGCTTTTTCATTAACTGGACTCTACAAGTGTCAGTCCTTTTTTTGAATAGCTAACATATGCTATGCAGTCATATAGCTAACACATGAAAAATATCTTTGAGAAAGCTGACTGACCAGAACTTTTAACATATTTTAAATAAAATATTGGAAGATTATTCAGAAGTATTTCATCTTTTAAAAATGAAGTAACTTACCAAATTGGGAAGTTTGACAATTAGCAATGACTGATAAGAAAAAGAAGAGAAAAACCATGTGAGAAAGAGATATGAAGCTATTTATTCCAAGAGTTGGTCTCATCCCTGCTATAACAACCTACCCCAACAAAGAGGAGATTAAATTTTTCAACTGTGCCTTTTGAATGACATCAGCATGTCATTGGATGGCCTCATATAGTCCTTGAAAAGATTGGAAGGCTGATTTGTGACTACAGTTATCTCAAATATTGCCCGTTGTAGCCCTCAAAAGAATAAGTTGTTCATACTTCCACCAAATACACTACCTTTTCTATTAAGTCACAGAAGTAGTCTCACATGATTTTCATATATATTCCTTGTGAGGGTAATAGATATTCCTGACATTGTTTGCACATATTTTCACTATAAAAGCACATACTACACATGTTGCACATGTAATACTAACATACTAACACATGCTATGATCTCACTCAGACATATTGATTATTTGGACAATCTTCTAACCAGCTGGCACTATGAATATTATTCTTAATGACACGGCTCTTTAAAAGCAGATACTTCCTTTCTACCTCTTATTCTATTATTGCTTTTCAATATTATTTAAAGATACATTTTCTGAATTAATTGCTAGAAGATTGTTATTTAAATTCTTCTAAATTGTTCTCTAAGAATAATTGGCAAAAATACTGCATTTCACTGCTTAAAGAAGATTTAATACTGTTTTTTCTTTTTCTCATCAATAATTGCAAAAATAATTTTTAAGTTTTGTTTTTCAAATCTAGTAACTTGTTTCCTCTTAAAATATGAAGTAACTTCCAGATAATGTTTCTGTATCTTAAATCTTTATTAAAAATAGTGTTTAAAAAAGTGTAGCCATATTCTCTAATAAAATTAAAATATATCTCCACCAAAGATTAATGTATAGAAATAAGGGAGATGACCTTGACAAAAATATGCAACTGTCATTACCTAAGCAAAGGGAATTGAAACATTTTTTAAGCCCTGGGAAACAAAAATAATATTTGGAAGTGGCTCAAGTCAGCTGCATCCCTGATTCATTGGGGCATAAGTAGAGTTGGGGATAGGGAAGTACAACACAATGAAACTTGCAAAATTTTGTTATTTATAGTCATGCTGAATAATTGTAGATCTAGGCTTCCTGTCGCATTGATTTCTTGGTTTGGTCTACCTCGTGGGGTTGACAGTTAATTTTCATATTCAAAAAAGTAGTTGACATTGAAAGCATTCTTAACAAAAGATTGTGTTTTAAAGAATAAATTATACAATGTTTTATATAAATGATGAATGGAAACCAGCTGGATAATTAAGCCTGCTTTTTTCTGTATACTTTCTGTTTTATTCAGATTTTCTAATGAGTATCACTATGGTACTGAAGTGTTTATCAGAAGAGCATTCAATAATGTCACCAGCATCTGTCACATCATTCCCCCCTTCTTTTCCCCTCTTTCCTAGAGCAAAATTATGCATATATAATTTATATGATTATATATGTAAACCCACTGCAGTCAATGATTCTTCTGCTATGCTTCTTTGAAGAAACAAAGAGAAATGGTGCAAAGTTAGACTCAGCAGGAGTTCATACTGATAAGGGCAATATTCACTCCTGCTGGGATTTGCTGAAAGTTGATGACATATAAAATGGCTGTTTTGCAGAGGTATCTGTTTTTGGCAAGTTGTGCTTTCTGAAGGCATTGGGTGAAGCCATGAAGTGTTCTTATTGACAGATTTTCTTGGCTTTGTACTGGGGAAATCTTGCTGTTGAAATTAGTTTTTTCTTTGAAGGTGTGCTATGTGTTAATATCTGACAAGTAAATATTACTTATTTATTAAATTTGTTTGCTGCCCATATCACCATAGGTTTACTACCTTATCTTATGTACTTATATACTTATATTACAACTTAATCTTATGTATCAGTTTCAATAATTGTCTGTAGATTGATTGCCTTTAGCTTATTTGCCTCACTTTAATCAGTGTATTAAAATATTAGGCCTAAAGTATAGGTATCTCATGCATAAATGAATGTCATTTTTCTCTATAAAATAGCTTATTCTTATATGACATTAAACATGTGGCTTGTGTATTACATTCATAATTTGAAGAATATAGAAGATTCTACTATGACCAATAATATTTCTTATGTAGCATTCTGACTAATAGGTCTCAATATGAATACAGCCAGAAAGGTGAAGAACAAACTTGAGCCACCCACAAGGTATGCAGGAAGTGCTTTAGAACTCAAATGTTCAGGGCCACATTAGTCTCCTAGTCTTGATTATGCAAGCTCCATAACAACCTCAGATCAGAACACCAAACAATGGCAAGAAAATGGCAGTTTCGGGCTCAATTCTCTTGTTATTTTAGGTGGAAATAAAGGTACTAACAGAGTGTTAAGTCTCTTTGAGGCAAATGCATCACTTTCCACTATTCAAATCCTACCAACTGAAAACAACCTGAAACTTTTTAGTGCTGCCCATCCAGTGAAATTACTCCATCGAATTTATTAAAACAGTTTTGAGTATTGGATTGTACTGAGATATAGGATAAGTTCACAAGACATGATAAGCCACGTTCCAAGATAGTTATAGATATAAGATAGATATAAGATAGTTTGGGCCTTAACTGTATGAACCTAGATATTATACTTTAATGGATAAATATATTTTATATATATGATTTATATAATGTTTCTCACACACAAGTGACTCTGGGTGGTTTACAGGGATTAAAAAGACACTAATTCACAATGTATAATCCACAGCGCTCAATATTAAACAATAAACTGACTCACGGACACACATTCACTAAAAATTTCAGTTTGTTTTCAGTTGGTAGGATTTGAATGGTGGTAAGTTCAACAATATCAATCCTCTTGGTGGTTAACAAAAATGAGAGAGAAACAGTAGCCTACACTATATGGAAATATCAAAATATACTTGTAAAAGGAAGAAAGACAAGAAAAAAAGAAAAAAGAAAGGAAAGAAAGGAAAGAAGGGAAAGAAAGAAACAGAAATAT
>JANHFM010005650.1:24690-36498 GCA_032468115.1 Grayia smithii | reverse complement strand
GAGCCGCCCTGAGTCCCTCGGGAGAAGGGCGGCATATAAATACAATAAATAATAATAATAATAAATAATAATAATAAATTTTAGGGATAATAGATGACTTACACAAAAAGAATAGAATAGGGATAACATCAGCGTGAAATCCCCCAGGTTCTATCTGGATCGCCGAACTGGTAGTGCCAGCAGCAGGAGTCTCTGCCCACCTGCCGGGATGTCATTAGGTCCCGTATTTTAACCATCTACGCATGAACAGAAGAGGCATGCTCATAGTGTGTGTGTGTAAGAATGCACCCAAACCAATAGCGAAGGTAAGTAGATTTCATCCCTGGATAGGCTGATAGGTGCAGAGAAAAATGGTGGCCAGAGACAAGGTACAATATGGAAGGGGATAACTGAGAAATCAGATCAGTGCTTGCTTGAAGAGAAAAAACAGGAGATATGGAAAGAGATGAGAAAGAGGAAATAGTTGGCAAAGCGGATTTCAGAGAGAAATAATCTTGGTAGGTGGAATTATTATGAAATAATATTCTGATGGTTCAAAACTATGATACACAGGCTCTCAGTTATGCATGGTTGAAATTGCCATATATTGTTTTACTTGGTCAAGAACTACAAGTGATCCCTGAAGTGGGTACATGGGACAAAAAACTTTGAAGATTATTCCTAGCACTCAAGAATAAGAGGGCAAGAATATCAGCAATCACACAACATTATGCCCCCAGAAAGCATAAAAGAGATAGCAAGAACAAATACAGTAATCCAGACCTACGAAGGAGAAAAGGAAGAAAGCTTAAAAGGAAATATCATATTCTAATAAACACTAAACCAAATTTACTCAACTATACATAGTAGCACTACTAGCAATTTGCTATGATGTTATTGTTCATCTTATATATGAGCTACTTTTGCCCCTTCAGCATCATGTTTTATTAGATAGGTTGGTTATAGTTATGGCCTTTACATGCCAATTGCATGATCTGTTATCTCTTCAAGGCACCCACTTAAGAAAAAGTAGGGATATGCAATGCATTATAAGAGGAGAAGAAATTTCATTCCAAATAAGATGTGATATTGATTAGTAGCATGCAAATGGCTGTGGTAGTGGTTGTAAGCAAATACTGGCCGATGGACAGCTGTGTGAATCTTTGACAGAATTGTGGTAACATGGGCCAGGGAAGTATGGCAACAGGCATTTAGACTTTTGGGTGCAGGGGAGGGATTATCTCATTACATTTTCTCTGCCCTTCCAAGTATTTTATAACAAAAGTTGATGACTGCAATTGTTTGTTTTTTATAAAACAGATAATAAGTTATGTTCCCAGTACTTCCTGTGCTTCTGAAAGATGCCCAAGCTTTTTGGACAAACCCATAATCTATACCAGGGGTCCCCAACCCTTGGATTGCAGCCCATTACCGGGCCTTGAGCCTTTTGGAACCGGGCCGTGGAAGTAGCGGGTGAATGCCTGCCTGCATCCCCATTTGTGCAAGCAGTGGGCAAGCACATGTGTGCACACTCCATTTGCATGAGCCTCCGCTACTTGCGCAAATGGGGCTGTGCACATGCAAATAGGTGCTTGTTTGCTTCCCTTCAAAAGCAAAAGGCTGTTTCAGTTGTAAAATTGGAAAAGGTCCATAAATTCAAGAATACAATAATGAGGCTTGGAATCATCCTTCCATGCTCTTAATTAATCATTTTATCTCTTGTTGGAGTATAAGGATAAAGTTCTTTTCTCCTGTGAATGCTGGCAATCACTTCCACAGATCTTTTCAGTAGTTCAAATTCTTTCTTTTGACTCTAAGAAATTGAGTAGTTCCTTCTTTTGAAGACTGTCTGGGTTAATTTGGAAGTATATGGGCAAAGATTTTGGTAGACAGAAAAAGTCTCATGATTGCTTTACATATCCATGAAAATCTACCAGACATTGTCACCCCAAAAGTGTTTTTCAGAGTTATTTTTGAACACACCACAAAGAGTTTAAACTCTTATTTTAAACTTGTGCCTGAGTATCTGTGCATTTTAATGTCTTAACTTTGTAAAGAGCATTAAAGGTTTTCAAAACAGTATATATTTCCAGAAAGATCCAGAGAAATGAAAGCAATTATAAATGCTTTGGCATGGAAAGTTGGGATACTCAATAGAAGAATTGTCCAAAGGGAATTGTGATAGCTGGAAATCCATAAGCTGCTGCTGAAATGACCCAATTCACATAATTTTCTTAAGTCGTCATAAGAGTCCAGCAACAATTGATAAAAGATAGGAGAAATTTAAGGCTGCAGTGCAGAAGTGCTGTAAGAATCTAACTATATGGAACACATCAAAGGGCCTTTGATTGTGATAGCTTCCCTGATCACATACAATTCTCCATAGGTAACTCCTTGAGGGAGGACATTTAATTAATTATGAGCTAATTATCTCATTAAAGATACAAAACATTAGAAAAAAATCAGTACATAAATGGTAATTTTATTAGCTTCTCCATCTGAGGGCAATTTCCAAAGTTTCTTATAATGCCAATTTCATTTTAAAATTAAAATGAAATGAATTGATATTCTTAAGTAAGCCTCAGCTGAGCTTTTAGTACAAGTGTTTTCAGAATGAGAATACAATACATGACTATAAATTTTGGTTTTTATATTTGTTTGACATTTGAGGATAGGATGTGATACTAACATACATTAAGCATTACAGTTTCAAAGCTCATTAAAAGAAAATGCTGCAAATCTTAAGATGGTAATTGCTAATATTTACTTTATCTTAGTAAAATTATGGAGAAATCGTATTGAAGACACATTAGTAATCAGAATCAGAGAAACTCATGACATAAATGGCAGCTGATCCATTTTCTTCCATTTTGAATTATTGTGTGTGAAAAATATGTTACTGAACAACATTATGTTCTATGTTAAATGAAGAGTTACGAGCAGCATTTATCACAAACCACCAGTCAGTTTTCTTAGCATAATAGAATGTTTAGAAGTGTTTTGGTACATATAAGAACATTTTCTATCCATATGTATGTGTGTTCTAATGTAACCTTGTATAATATTCGGAATATATATAATTTAATAAGTTGAAGCCTTCACCTTTATTTTTCCCCTTTGTGCTTTTGTTTCAGCATTTCCTTGTCACAATTGTCTCAACAACTTCTAGAGTTTTCTTAGTAAAATTCTGGCAAGATTTGAAATAGTAACATCCTCATCTTGCTAACTTATTTCTTTGCTCTAGTATTAGGTGCCATCTCCAGCTTTGATATCCTGGCATGGCAGTTACATCAATCTTGATTCCTGGCAAGAATCTGGGCAAGTCCATGCAGTTTTCTTGCAAACAGTTTCAAAAGTGGTTTGCTATTGCCTCCTTCTTCTATAAATATTTTCTATTTGGAAGGAATGTTTAATTTTATTTAATTATTTAAATATTTAAAACATGTAGTTGCCCATCTTGAACCAAACTCTGGGTGCTCACAATCACAAAATAAGACAATACCTATCTTCAATCTCCTCCTCCTCTTCCTTGAAATAATAGGTGTCAATAGAAATACCAAAAACTTTGCGCAAAGATCAGTGGCAAAATTAAAGATACAGTTGCTGATCAGTGGTGATAGATACTGTAGACACCAAACTGGTCTACAACAAAGACCAAATGAAGGACAGAAAACAGACCATAGCAAGGCAAAATATTACATGAATAGTACATAAAAACAGGCAAAGCAGATAATAAGACCTGGCATTGGCTTAGAACAAGAACTGAAGAAAGGGACAAGTGTTAATTCTGGCTGCACAAGACCAACTTCAATAAAAAATGCATAAAAAATCTAGAATTGAGAAGATGGCAACAGGTAGCAAATGTTGCCTCTGCAAAAATGCTGAAGAAATAGTGGCCCACCAAATTGTTGCTGCAAACACACAAAGTAATTAAAAAATAAATATGCTAAAGAGACTTTAGAATTCAGACAAATACTTGCCAAATAATGCCCTAGACCTAATAGGTAATAGTCCATAAGAAAGACAAAGGAGTTCAGCTTGGGGACATGGCAATATGTGGAAACAGCAGATAGAAAGAATTGGAGAAAATCACAAAATACAAACACTTGCAAATCCTGATAACATTGACCTAAGTTGTAAAAACTTTGTTTCATTATTGATTCTTCTGATTTTTTTTCTTATTGAAAAAATTAGGACAGGTCTAAATGTGCAATAATGTCAGTTTACAGTAGACAGGAAAATACATTACTAAGAAACTGGAGAAAATTATTGCAGAATGTGGATGTTATTTTGGGACAGATTCTTCTATTGCTTGAGTCATTTAAAAAGAGGAGCAGTTGCTATTAATCACAATGAAGTACTGGATTGGATTGGCTGTTTCCAGTTGCACCCTATACAAATTTTTCTAGCTAGCAGATGGGCAGAGGTACTTTGGAATTGGAACCAAGTTAATGTGTTGAATTTATATTTACCAGCAAAGAAATAAAGGGAGACTAATATAGATCTATTTCAAGTTATTTAGCTTTTGTCAGCTAACCATAACCTTCTGGGATTCGAACCCAGGCTATTTACATATTAGGTAGATGTATTAACCTCTAAGCCATGGGGTCTCCTCACTTTGTTGGCTATACCAGGGGAGAGATTAAGTATTTTTTCCAGTAGATGGCTCTCTTATGCCCCAATCCAACATAAGCAATCTGTCAAAAACAGCTGATTGTTGGATAAATCCAAGGGGTTTAGAAATTCAAATAAACAAATAATTTCTCCCTAAAGTCGCTTTCAAATTATTTGGGCTTTTTCCACTCTGTATTTTTTATAGCTTCTCTTGGGCTTTTTTTCACATTTCCGTTTCTGGGGTTTTTTTTCTCTGTGTGTCAGTTTGCAGCTATTTTAAGCTTAGGAGTTTTCTTTTCATATTCTTTTTGTTATTGCAAGTCAATAAAGTAAAAGTTGGTAAATATCTTACCCAATTTCAGTGTTTTGTCCATACACCACTCCTGCACAATCTTGGTTCCCGATTGTCCCGGCTTCGTGGCTACCAGCAATAGTGGCCGTGCCTGCTGCTGTTTGGGGAGAGCTTGCTTCGGACCTAACGGGGAATTTTCAGATTCCTTGTGGTCAGCAAAGCACCTCTCATTCCTTCACCATCCCTACAAGGTGGCTGTGACCCCAAAGTGTCTGCTGACAGCGGTTACCAGCTGGATTTTTGCGGGGCTCTGTAGAGCCTGCTATTTTCCAGCTGTTCTTGCTGTGATTGCAACTGGAAGTCGAGATTATTTTTTATCAGGGCAACCTGGTCTACCCAAATATGGGACAGAGCATACTGCTTCCACTTTTGTCTTTCAGCCCCAATCCAGGAGCCTTCGCAGGCAGTCAATTTTGTGACAAATATGAACCAAATTAATATTCACCTTTTAATAGTGATGGCTGTACTTGACTCCTATTCCCCAAATCTGCTAACTAGCAGGTCCCCCCCCCCCCCCATGAAGGATTAACTGGTATTAGTACCTTGTCAAATTTGTCAACAGTTGTGGAGGCAGGGATAGAGTTACAAGACAGTGGGTGATGGCAGTTGGTGCCCATTGCGATCACCATGCTGGATGATTCCCTCATGTTACACAATATATAACGTTTATACTAAATTTAAACAATAGTTATACAAATCTTTGAAAAATCATGAGTAAAAAGAATCAAATATTAATATCTAATCAGATTTCATCAGATATCTATTTATTTTATTTATTTATTACATTTTTATCCTGCCTTTCTTACTTTATAAATAACTCAAGGCAGTGAACATACATAGCACTCCTTCCTCCTCCTGTTTAATTTACATTCAGGTTATTTGGGTTAGCTATTAATGACACTTTTGTATTTAGAGACTCCTACGTTCATTCTGTCTTTTCATGAATGAGGTTTCTATTCATTTTAAATGAATACAACAACTGCAAACAAACACAAATGAATGTCCCTAATTAGCTGGAAACAAGAGCCCTGAGCTCCTGCTTTAGAACAATTATTTGTTTGGTAAATATGACTTAGAATCATTATTTCATTAAACATTCAGGATTTCTCTTTGTACCAGAACTTGACTATGACTAAGTCTACCATATCTGGTCTGCATGACTGTAGGCAACAAAAAATTAGAGCTTTCTCTATTTCTTCTGTCACATAGAGTTCACCTGGATTTTTGC
Source organism: Grayia smithii (assembly GCA_032468115.1). Lineage (NCBI taxonomy): Eukaryota > Metazoa > Chordata > Lepidosauria > Squamata > Grayiidae > Grayia > Grayia smithii. The sequence continues at coordinate 30,325 of JANHFM010005650.1, read as the reverse complement.
AACCCAGATATGGTGGACATCTGAATGTTCCACCAAACACACCAAAAGAAAATATGGAGCAAGTAATACATTTATGTTTTTGAAAAACACAAATTTAGGCACACAAAATAGTTTGTTTACATTTTCAGCTTTCACATAAATCACTGTAGAGACTTATTTAATTATGTACAATTACCAAGTTGAACTTTAACAGTAAATACAAATGTGAAAAATAACTAAATTGCCAGCAAGCCACATTAACACAAAAATGATGACACATTTCAGTCTTTGTGAAATTTGTATAGTACAAACAGCTTTATTCTTGATGCAAGTATATAAGTTATAGTACTTGCACACTGACTTCATGATACAGGTTTTATCATTTGGTTAGTATTTTTTTTATTATGGCCTGGGATAGAAACACAAAGACTGCATTTGTTTTTCCACAAAAACTATTTTGCTGTACCAAGTTAAACTCCTGTTCCTTACTTCAGAACTTAAAGCTAATCCCATGCTTGTTTCTGTTTAAATATCTATTTATTACTATCTATCCACCTATCTTATATTACTATCTTCCTGTTACTCTACGTTTATGGCACTGATGGCACTGTGATGGCACTGTGGGTTAGAATGCCATATTGCAGGCTAGCTCTGTCCACAGCCAGGAATTCGATCCTGACCAGCTCAAGGTTGTCTCAGGCTTCCATCCTTCCAAAGTCAGTAAAATGAGGACCCAGATTGTTGGGGGTAATATGCTGGCATTGAAAACTGCTCAGAAAGTGCTGTGAAGCCCAAGTGCTATTGCTATTTTATTTAATCTATAATTTCTATCTCTATGTTCTTATATCTATGTTTTGTATCACTATGTTTTCCTACCTTAACAATTTCTTAGCTCTTTAGATCTTTCCTTTTCCCCCAGGTCTTCAACTCTTCTAGTTAGCCTCAGTCTCAATTGCTTGCTTTGGTGGCAGGTTTGCTTGGGTTTTCAGACTCTGGTCAGACTCTTTCCTCCTCCCTCAGCTGGTCTTGTTGTTCAAAAATTTAAGTTTTCTCTCACTGCCTGAAGAACTAAGATGCCTAGTCTTTGGGTTGAAGGTTTCTCTTTCTCTGCTGTCATAGCTTGACCCCTTTCTTAACATACCCACACACATGCTTGATTTTTTTTTTTCTCAAATAGATGCTCCAAAGAAGGTGATGGTTGGGCTGTTTTGACCCTCCTTCCAAGTAGTACCAAAACTCTGGATCCCAGGAGGGAAAAAAATAGCCTACTTATTCTGGGTGGTGAGTTCACTCTTCCACACATCTGTTCTCCCGTTCCCTTCTGTGGATGGCCATGTAAACTGAATTACTATTACTCATAAATCCTCATTTTTCAAAGAACTCTCTTCAGTTGGGATTCAAGCATGGGTATGAGATCAAGATGACATTGATTCTGCTCTAGGTCATTACCTCTGGTGGGAGCAGGATAAGTGTACTGCATCTATCCTTCTCTACTTGGACTCTCGGGACTTTAGTTACTATTGACATGTTATCCTTCTGGGTCAGCTGCAGGAGTTGGGACTGGTTCTCATCCTTCCTCTAAGTCAAGTTCCAATTAGTGTTGATACAGGACCAGAAGGTCCAGCTTGCGGCCTCTACTTTATGGTCTACTACTGACCTCGGTTCTCCATTCCCTCTTGTTTAATATCAACATGAAGCTGCTGGGTGAGGTCACCAAGTGGTTCGGGTGAGGTATTACTATGCTGATGATGATCACCATGCTGATGACACTCAGCTTTACACCTACACTCCAGGTCACTTGACTGAGGTTATGTACATCCTGTCGCCAATACCTGGAGGCTGTAGGGGCCTGAATGGAGCGCAATAGGTTCTGGCCCAACACAAAGAAGACTGAGTAGTGGGTTTTTGGAACTATTAGTGCTGAAGATCTTTCACCTTTGGTTTTGGATGAGTTGGCACTGGTTCACCCAGACCTGGTGTACAATCTGGAGACCGCCCTGGACTCCTGGCTCCTGCTGAAAGAGTCGGAGACGGGTCTGGATAGAAGGGCCTTTGCACGTCTTCAGTTTGTGTGCCATTTGTGTTTGTTCATGAACCAGGAGGTCCTTCTTGCCTTCGTGACTCCCCCATCTGGAGGAGTCTATAATGTGCTCTACATGGAGCTGTTTTTGAAGAGCATTCAGAAGCTTCAACTGATACAGAACATGGCAGCACAGATAGTAAATGGTGTTGACTACTTGGTGTATGTGGAAGTATGCACTGAATTTGTTTTCACCTTTAAATCCCTTTATGGCTTGGGACCAGGTAATTAACAGACCATTTCTCCCTAGTTGTTTCTACTCATCATATCCAGTCTTGCAGGATGGGCATGCTCTGGGGCAGAATGCTAGCTGGTAGGCACAGAAGACAAGACTTTTCTGCTATAGGCACTTCTCCTCTAGAACATTTTCCCACTAGACCTAGTTTGCCCTGACCCCATTGGCCTTGTAGAAGGCCCCAAAGACCTGGTTTTGTGATATAGCCTGGGGTCCTGAGTGTGTGAAGGGGTCCATATCCTAGTTGTTTTAATGACTAATGACTGTTATATTTCTCTTGCCTGCTGTGTATATTTATTTTTGTAGTTATTAATGTAACTTAAAAAAAAATAGTAAGACAAGGAGCCTGGTGGGTGACAAAGGAGTTCTCCATAGATATTCTCTGTGTCTTTATACTTTATACATACTTTACACATACCTTAGGCAAAGAATCTATTTAATCCTGGCTTTATTTTTAAGGTGAATGTAACAAGACGTCTTGCAAAGGTTCTATTTTAATAAACCAAATTAGGAATGCTTTAATAGGGTGTGAGGCGAGAAATGAATAACAATTTTTGAACTAAACTGTTTTTAATGTTTTTGAGAAAACATTTTGAAAGTATTGTCGTGGGATATACGCTGTTTCAAGTAAAGCTGCCTTTTGCAACTGACTGATGGTAATTTTGTCAATGCTCATGGTCTTCAAATGACACTCCAGTTGTTTTGGGAATGCAACGGAGGTGCCTATTACTAATAGTACTCTTTTTGTTTTCTTTTGCCACAGCCTTTCTACTTCTATTTGTAGGTCTGTGATTTTCTTCAGTTTTTCTCTATTGTGCTGTCTCCAGGTATAGCAACTTCCGCTATTTATTTGTTTGTTTGTGTTCCGCCTTTATTATTTTTACAAATAACTCAAGGCAACAAACATATGCAACCCACCTTCTTCCTATGCTCCCCATAACAAGGGGTGGGTTGAGAGAGAGTAACTGGCCCAAAGTCAGCCAGCTTTTATAGCTAGGCAGGACTTGAACTCACAGATTCCCACTTTCTAGCCTGGAGCCTTAATCACTAAACCAAACAATCCAGAGTTTTTTTTGTCTTTCTCATCATCAGCCAGATGTTTAAACTATTATTACTACAGATGGTCCTCAACAAACATTTGCAGTTATAGAATGACTACAATTTATTTCTGGTTTTCGACAAAAAGTCCCATAACAAACCATGGGTTCCTGTATCAACCATAGTGATTTGCTTAACAACCTTTTTGAAAAAGATCATAAAATTGGGTTAAACACATGATGATCCACTTTATGACCATCATGACTTATGATTGTATGGGGTAGGCTCCTTTACAGCCATAAATCGAGGACTATATTATTATTTTATGAATTCTAGCCTCCGTATTCAGGAATTCGATTGGGTGAATCGGAAACAGCTAAGCTTGAAGTAGGATGGCACGGTTGCTCAGTGGTTAAAGATGCTGAGCTTGTCAGATGGAAAAACTAACAGCCTGGGTCCAAGACCCCAATTCCGCACCACCAGGTGAGCTCTCTGTACTTGCCCCAGCTCCTGCCCACCTAGCACTTCAAAAACATGCAAATGCAAGTAAATAAATAGGTACCACTTTGGAGGGAAGGTAACAGTGTTCCATGCACCTCGGGCACATGAACATGGAAATGTCTTGGTTAAGAAATAGAGATGAGCACCCTAGAATCAGAAATCTTTACCTTTACCTTTACCTTTAAGGTTGAAGGAAGTGTTTGCATAAATGACCATGGCCATCCTTCCTATACCATTTCCTATACTATACTAAAATATTAATTGTATTTTTAAATCTATTAAATCTATTCATATGGAACAAAACCATCGGAACAGACTAATAAAAATTAACGAAAATGAAGTGTAAACAAGATGAAGTTAAATTGTAAAGAGTTTTTTAAACTTAAAGAGTTTTTTAAAAAAACAGGATAAGATATTGGCAAAGATAAAATGCACAAGTCAGATGAAAATCACCATAAAACTTTTCAAGTCTGGGTTGTTCGGTCTACTGATCAAGGCTCCAGGCTAGAAAGTGGGAGTCTGTGAGTTCAAGGCCTGCCTAGCTGTGAAAGCTGGGTGACTTTGGCCCAGTTATTCTCTCAGCCCACCTCACCCCACAGAGTTGTTACTATGGGGGGAATAGGGGGAAGAAGATGTGTCGGATATGTTCATTGTCTAGAGTTATTTGTAAAAATAATAAAGGCAGGATACAAACAAGCAAACAGTGGATGTTGCAGTACCTGGAGACAGCACAATAGAAATTAACTGGAGAAAATTACAGACCTACAAATAGAAGTAGAAAGACTGGCAAAAGAAAACAAAAACAGTACCAATGGTAATAGCCACGTCAGTTGCAATCTCAAAACAATTGGAGTGTCATTTGAAGGCTATGAGCATTGTCAAAATTACCATCAGTCAGTTGCAAAAGGCAGCTTTACTTGGAACAGCTTACACCCTGCGACAATACTTTCAACACCATCAGACAACAATATCCCCTATCCTAGATCTTTGGAAAGGATGTGAGTTAGATAAAAATACTATTTTCAGTCTAAACATCTGGCTGACACTGCGACCAACCATAATATAAACATCTGGCTGATTGTACAACCAACCATAAATAATGATTTTCTTATCTGCTTTGCCTGCTAGTTTTTTAATGCAATGGCATTGCCCAATGGCCAGGTAAAAGATACATGGCAAAGAAAAGTATTACGTGGCCAGTATATAAAAACCTAGCAGGCAAAACAAATAACATGACCTGGCAATGATTAAAAGCAGGAATGTTGAAGAGGCAGAAGTTAATTCTGGCTATAAAAGACCAAGCCTTAAGACACATGCATACAATGCTAGAATTGAGAAGACAGCAATAGATAGCAAATTTATTTATTTGTTAGATTTATCCCACTGCTATTACTTTATAAATAAATCAAGGCAGCAAATGTACATAATATTCCTTCCTTCTCCTATTTTTTTCACAATAACAATCCTGTGAGGTGGGTTGCAGTGGTGGGTTGCTCCCGGTTTGGCCTGGTTCGCGTGATCCGGTAGCGGTGACAGTGTGACGTCACCCAACCGGTTCTCTGCGGCCAGGACCTGGGCCCACCCACGTGCCTGTACTTACGGTTTTCTGCTCTGTGCATGAGCAGAGTGCTTTTTTTGAGGTTTCCCCCCCAAAAAAAGTTAGTGCGCATGCGTGGAGTGTGTGTTCGGCGCGCATCGATCACGCGCAAAGCACGTGCATGAAGAGAACTGGTAGTAAAGATAAGTAGAACCACCCCTGGTGGGTTGGCTGAGAAAGTGATTGACCCAAAGTTATGCAGCCA
>JANHFM010005650.1:7706-24590 GCA_032468115.1 Grayia smithii | reverse complement strand
CCACAGCAGAGAACATTGATATCAGATATTTACATTACGATTCATAATCGTAGCAAAATTACAGTTATGAAGTAGCAGCAAAAATAATTTTATGGTTGGGGGTCACCACAACATGATGAACTGTATTAAAGGGTCGCGGCATTAGGAAGGTTGAGAACCACTGCTGTAATGACTCTAGTGTTGGTTGGTGAGTTGCCACTTGGTAGCCAGTTCATTGTGGAAAAAGCAGCTGCTTTAGAAATTTTCTTTTTCAAACAGACAGTAAGTGGTGCTTTCTACTTCTTAAACACTTTTATCGTTTACAGATGAAGGCAAATATATGTGTCCTAGGATAATGTTGCAGGATGCAATCTGAATTGGTCACCAGGACCAGGGCTGTATTCTTCCAAGTTTTTGGACTTGGATTGGAGACAATCCTCAAGGAACTTCCCTCTTTCCATAATGTGTGGTGAGACAACACATTCTGGAGAGAGAAAGAAGTTTACTGAGGATGGGCTCCACCATGAGTCCAAAAACTTAGAAGAATAAAACTCTGGTCCCAGTGACCAACTCAGATTGCATCCTGCAACTTTATTATTTTTACTGATTTAAAAGAAGTTCCTTTTTTGGTCACAGTCTGATATTCCTTTTTGAAGAACTGTGCTGCTTTAGAGACATTTTTATTACTAAGGACAGGGAAGAGGATTATAGGCACCGAGCTAAAATCAAGAAGCATAGAATATTTATTTTCCATAGCTTTTTCTGAGAAACAAGGATTTAAAATGTAGTGGCTTAATTTTTTTAAAAAAATAATCTGTTAAACTCATTTGATATTGGAAGTTATAAATTGTGACTCTGAATTCTTATGGAGGGAGGGTAAAAACCTTCCGATTGTAACTGAATCTGATTGGCCAAGACACAACTGCTGATCTGCAAATATATTTTTAAAAGATTTACTCTTTGACCATAAGAGGGAGCCAAAAACTACAAAACACAAAAGCTTTTTTTCAGTCTATAAAATCCTGAGACAAACAAGATGGAAAACAAACTGAAACACTATCATAGGAGGCTGTTAAAGACGGCTAGATCTCATGAGAAGCGTCTTGGAGGAATGCTCAGACAAAATAATTCAAACAATTCAAGCATTCGGAAGAAAGATTGATGACCCAGGGATGCACCAAGTGCAGAAATTTATCAGACCAGTGAGGTGGCTTCACAAATAAAGGACAAAGTAAATGATAAAGTTGATTTCTTGCAATATGAGAATTGACAGTAAGAGTAATCATTATGAGGTGACTTAAACAAAATTGTTCTAGTGGAATTTAAAGAACTGTAAGTAAGTCACTGAGCTATAAGAGAATAACTGCTCTAAAAGAAGTATCTGAGAACATTCTGAGAGAAAAAAACATTTAGTGCCTGTTCAGTAGCTATTTTGAAGATGAAGATTTTATTTTATTGGGACAAGTTGGAGGGGGTGACTTAAACTTAATAGAAAAATTGGAGTCAGACAGATAGGACCCTTACTGATTTAACATATGTTAAAAGAAATACTACATTTGGATAAGAAAACTTATTATTTTATACCAATAACAAGTGGGTTTAAAAGTATAATGAATAAGTTACTGTTACAATTTGCAAAATATTGCTGAAACTGAATTTGGAAACTGAATATGTTTAATACTGTGTGAAATGTTTGAGCAATGAGAAATTTATAATGAATTATAACTAGAAAGATTTTTTTAATGAAACAATGTATTAGAAATAGTTGTATCTGTAAGGATGGCAATTTTTAAAGCATTTTAAAGCTTCAATTTTAAAATGAATATAACATTGGAATTAGACGTTTTTTTCTTTAGAATTGGACAAAAAATTTGAAAGAATATGTGGAATTTTTGCTATTATAGATGATGACAATGCATAAATCTAATAAATGTAAATAGAAAGATGTATTATTTTTTACAGTAGAAAAAATGGACAGGAAAAATGGATTTGATTGAGTTGGCATTGTTAACTGTTTTAATCTAAGATAAACTTTTATCCAGTTTGGTTTCCATTTGGGAGTTGCTTCTGGACTTTTTCCTCAAAATAGAAGGAAAATAAAACTATAGACTTTAGTTAGAAATAGTATAATTGTGTAGTTACAGAATGGCTGGTAATTACCAAATGCAATGCAGAAAGGAAGCTGTAACTATAGTTAATATTTTACTGTAGTGGAAAGAGTTGGAAGTCAATACTTCCCTCCTCCCTTTTTTTTTCTTCTTACTATCCAGGACCTCTCTTTTCTCCTTGTCTAATCTTTATTTTTGTTGTATTTTATATTACAATAAATGTTAATAAAAGTTTAAAAAGAGGAGAGGAAATTACAGATAATCATGTAGGGGCTTTGTTGCTGTCCTTTTAATTCAAAGCTTACAGTTCTTTATGACAGCCAGTTTGGTGTAGTGGTTGAGGCACCACACAGAAACTGGGACACTATGAGTTCTAATCCTATCTTAGGTACAAAGCTAGCTAGGTGACTTTGGGCTAGTCAGTCCCTTTCAGCCCTAAGAAAAAGGCAATAGCAAACTACTTCCAAAAATGTTGCAAAGAAAAATGTGGACACTTATTGATTTGAAGGTGCACACAAACAAATAGCTCTTTATACACAGCTTAGTGGGAAGACTAGATTGTGAACTTATGGTAGAATATGACAGAAGGAATTCTATCTATCTATCTATCTATCTATCTATCTATCTATCTATCTATCAATATCACTACAGAAGGAAGGAAAACTACAACAAGTGAAGCAATTGGAGTCACAGAATGAATACTATAGAGCAGCCAAAGGAAGCAATGGATTCAGATGGAGGATATTTTCTATGAAATGCTTGATCAAGATTGCACACTGCAATGGAAGCATGTAGAGTTTCTAATGAAGAGAACATTGTTGGGGCAATTGCAAGTTATCCTATATATGTTTAGCCCTTAGAGATAAAGGGTGAAGAAGCCAGAGTGGTAACCCACCCTCTTCACTAGAATTGCATCTGCCTGTGGCACAGATGACTCAGAATTGTGACCTCTAAAGCCATAAAGGAACTTGCAAGTCAAAACAATGGAACAGACATAGGACTATATCATTATGGTGCATGAATGACGAAGACAACTCAGTGTCACTACCCAACATCATCAACAACTGATCAAGTCACCCCTTGGATGTAATTCACAGTGACTACATGGAATGATAAGATAAGTGACTTTCAGGCAACTGATTTTTCATCATCTTCACTGATTACCACACAATACAGAAAGACATACCCACAAGGTGCAAAAACATGCAAAATGAGACTCTAAAACTCAAAGAATACATGAAGATGGTAAGCAATATAGTCTAGTGCCAGTTAATTACCATATTTTTCGGACTATAAGATGCACCTGAGTATAAGACGCATGTTAGTTTTTGGGGAGGAAAATAAGAAAAAAGCTGATTGGGAGTGGATTGGCTTCCCAGAATACCCCCAATCAGCTGTTCGCAGAGGTGAACTGTAGCAACAGATTTGTTGGTTGTGAGCTCTGTACCTTGCTTTTTTTTCAGCCTATGAAACCTCCCTTTAAGAGGCTTTTTTCAGCTTCTGAAACCTCCATTTCAGAGGCTGGGCAGGGCTACATTCAGTGTAAAAGTTGCACCCAAATTTTCACCCTCTTTTAGGGGAGAAAAAGGTGCGTCTTATACTCTGAAAAATACGGTATCTTCTGAAATGACAGTGGAGTAGAATATATGAACATGGAGACACTGGAAGTAACAGAACATGAAACACCAGATTATATATTATTTCCTCTATATTCCAGAGGAAAATGGATTGACAGAAAGAATGATTGCCTGACAGGATCTGAAAAGAAGCATTTTGATATATGCTAATCTATCCAACAAGTTCTAGGGAGATACAGTTATGGTACTTGGCTACCTAAAGAAGCCACAGAAAAGACTCTGTATGAATGATGGAATGGCATGAATCTTAAATAAGTCATAAAAGCCATCTATTTGGCTACAGAGCCTGTATGCACATTCCAAGTAAGAAATGCTCATAGCTGAGTAATGGAGCAAAGAAGAACATAACTGTTAGATACAATAAGAAGAGTAAAGGATACAGCAAGGTGAACCCCAAGTTATGTAGAGCAACCATATGCCATAATTTATTCTTTGATAACATGCAGTGAGGTGAAATCTTGAAGCAAATGAACCCCAAAGAATATTTACTATAATATATCTGTAAAGCAGGAGATCCATCCAATTAGCCAAAGAACTGTCAGAACAGGCATGTCTAGCACCAGTCAAGCAGGAGGCAAAAGGTATTTCCAACCACTTGTACAAAGAGGAAACAAACAACATGTCCAACCAGCCAACTGATGTAAAGATAACAAGGGGATTCCAAATCCCAGAGGTCAAGGTATAATCAAGAGCATAACTGCTAGAAAAAATCTCATACATAGTTAGAACCCATGAAATTCATAAACCTACCACCTGGAAGCACATCAGAGGTGCAGTTTGATATCTATTTGGCAGTTTGTCATATCTTGAAACTTGTTTTGGGTTTTGATATTTTAACAAGAGCTTCATTGAGCTATTCACTTACTCACTTTGTATGGATTTCCAACCTACCAACAATGATTCTGGCAGCTAATATAGGATTAAAAATAAAAACAAAGAGGTAAAGATAGCACAGAGGAGAACATGCTATAAACTGAGGTCAATCTACAATCATTCAGTATTCCAGTTATTACAGACAGGTTCATCCAATGTTCTGCCTCCATGCTGAGAGAAAAGCCAGATCTTCAAAACCGTATGGAAGGGTTGGAGCATCTGAATCTTACGGATTTAAAACTGAATCTTGTGGGACAGGCTAAAAGCAAATCAATTATTTTATCACAAATATAATATTTGAAAAGTGTGAACTAATTTTGAAGATGGTGATTACCTCATGATTATATCGATCATAGTATTTTTAAAGTTTATTGTTTCATTTAGTTTACTACTGTATATAGTGAATTGTTTTTTATATGCTTTTTAGTCATGCAAACTACAAATTTAAATTGGAGACTGTATGGCTAATTATATGTCTTAAGAGTCCAGTATTTCAAGAATTCTGTAAAAACATTACATACTGACCATAGTATATTATTTCCTGGGGACATTGTAGATTTTATGTTGTATGATACTGCATTAATATTTTTTTGTCTAGTGGAAAACTGGTTTGGATGCAAGGTGTAGTTAAATAAAAAATATTTTTCTGATGCCACTCAGTTATGAGAGACATAGAAAAGGGTTTATGTCCTATATACACTGCACTCAGTTGTGCACTTATTTTTTTAGGGGTAAAGAAGAACAAAAACAACCAGTGACACAGTAAGTAAAAAAAACAAAAACACAAGTGCAGTGGGCTTTACTTCTCTACCTTTGCCATTTTCTGCTTTCTGCACCTTTGATGGTTTTAAACTGATACCAGATAGGCTGCAGTTAGTTATTTGCTTTCGGATTGGCTTGTAAGAGCTGCTTTCAGTGTGTTATTTCATCCACATTTCAGTTGGATGTGGTTTCTTGCTACCTGCTTGCGGATTATTCTGGTTTAAAACTATTCTCCCCTAAATCCTAATTGTGGCTGACTTAATTGCAGTGAACATTTCCATTGGCTGTAGCTTTCCTGCATTTACATGATGATGATGATGATAATGATTATAGAAAAAAAAATTATACTACTATGATTTCATTTGGTTATTCAGTCACATTATTTGCTTATTTGAACAGGTGGTTTCCCTTTAGTGGGCTCACTGAGCTGGTAAATAACGTTCTTCAGCCACAGCAAAAACAACAAAATGAGAAGGAGCCCCAGACGTAAGTAAGCTACTGTGTGTAGATTTAGTTTCACTCTAACATTGAAACATACCGAAGGGTATGTTTAAGTGATAACTCTAAAACAACATCTTTTAAATTGAGGCTGAATTCTTAATGCAGTTTTTCTGGGGAGTAAATTCCACTGAATACAGAGTTACATGCTAATTAGTTAGCAGGTATAAAACTACACTAAATAACCAATGTTGCTTTTCAAATTTTCATTGATAAAATGAATTAAAGAGAAAGGGAGCCTGCACTAACCCAAATACAAAAACACTTGCCCTGTAACACACAAAACAAAGGGAACCGGACTGGAGCCCCAGAACCGGTTGCCCAGGAAACAGAAAAGACAAGTCAGCAAGAAAAAAAGGTAAAAATTAGAAAGAAATAGAGTTTAAGAAATCCTACTGTATAAGCGAAATAGCACACGTTCTCCTCAACTCAACTGAGTGAAACGAACTGGCATGCGGAGTGCAGAGGAGGCGTGGCTAGGATTTAAAATTGGCACTCAGTTCTCCAGCTACACTGAAGAAATTACCCATACAAGGAGTACTCAGGAAGCGTGCTGGAGAATGTACCTGGCCTTTAATTTGGTTGATGGGAATGCAAGATGCTCCTTGCATTCATATAAAACCCTTTGAAAGTAACATGACTTAACTTTCGCATAAATAGATACAGTTAACTTAACTATAAATATTAAATATATTTAACTTTTAGATAAATAAATATACATGATTGATATGACCATACTATTGAAATTTCAGGCCATTTTAGTTGCCTAAAAAGTTTATATACAACTAATATTAATACTTACATCTTCACTGAATAATTCTTTGTCAATATCTGTCAAGTTGAAAGGCTTTGACTGACAATGTTTTTGTTTTGGGTGACATTTATAAATGACTATCCCTTGATGAGAAAATCAGAAACTAATTCCTTTAAAAAATACAAAAGTGATTGTAACAGAAATTGCAAAGTAAAATACATAAGTGAATATTTAAAATAGCTGAACATCAATAATTTTTAAAGCAGGATATAAAGTGTATATTATATTTTCTAAAGTTTTAAGTGTCTTTCAATTTTAGAAGTTAGAACATGATGGCATGGATTAGACTCTATCTTTATGTATCGGTTATATTCACCTCTTAAATATTTTGGCACATAAATTACTATTGTTTCAGTGCTAGCAGAATAATACATGAAGATAAAAGAAGTAAATATAACTTTGTCAGACATTTCTACTAATTTATGAAAGTTATCCATAATAAAGTAATAAAGGTAAAACATTTTACCTTTATTATATACAATTTTCTTGAAAATTTCTAATAGGTATAATTTATATTAAGTTATTGCAGTCCATACAAACTATAGTAATATTGAAAAATTTAGGCCATGGTTTAGGTACACATGTATGTAATATTCATAATATATAATGTATATAATTGAGGAAGATCATATTTCTGGGATTAGTCTGGGATATAATACTGCTATCAGAAGAGATATATTATTTATGAACTGATAGGAACATGAACATTAGATCAAAGCTATATACAAATTATCCATGTATATCTTTTGAATCTTAATTCTGTTTTTATTTTTCAAAGTATTTGATGTTTCCAACTAGTCTAACAAATCCATTGAAATCAACTGACCTTCTTAATGCTATTTTGACTGTGATGTTAGCAAAACAGAAACTGTGAAGTTATCTGTTTGCTTGGACAAGAATTCTTTTAAGTGACATAAACCATGAACGAGCTGGTGTGATATAGTATTAACAAGGTTAAAATGCCTCCTGGTTAAGAGATGATAAATTTCTTGGTCTCTTTTTATCTGTCTTGCACTCCACTTTAAGAGGTTCATTTTCGTAATCATTTAGACAGATATGAATCCTGTAGAAGCATCTTGTATGTGCTTTTAAAACTTTTAAAACTATGACTTTGACTTGTATTTGTTGACTGATCTTTTTATTTCAATATACCATTGTTTAGTAGCTTTGCGTATTCAGTTCCACTATTTTCAGCCTTCCTTTAACCTCACTGCTGCTTATAGTTGGGGTCACCTTTTAAGACTGTAATATATCTCTCCCCTACCCACTCTCCATCACTCTCAAAATCTTTAAAATATTTCAATAACAGCTTTCTAGTTTCTGCATTTTCTAAACTTCAATATATATAATTAAGACTTTCCTTTTCATTTTTCCATAATGTTTCTTATTTGTTGCATATATTTTGCAAAATGCTGTTCTCACGGTATACAATTAATTAAGCATAATAATACATATTATATGCTGAATTACAATAAGCATAACTTCCCAATTGACAGGGAAATTGTAAGTGAAGAATTCAGCACTGTGATTATAATTCTTTTAATTCAATATATGAAGTGTGCCCTAGTAAGATGAAATTCATACGAATGCTAAACACATAAGCAACAGGTTTGTAATCATTTATCCTGACAGACCTATATTAAGTGAAAATTTGAACAGTTTTGCTTGTCTGTGTGTGGGTTGAGATTTCCAATCTTATGGAAAGATGCTACATATATGGTTTTTCTTCCAACATCCTATTATTTAAGTTGCTGATGGGAATTGTGAATGTGATATTGCTTTCACTTTACTTGTCCCATTAAGATGTGAGAAGGAGATAAGCTAATGAACATAATTACTAAATAAAGGATAAGAAATCCAAATTATTTTCTAGTAGTTTTAGAGGTTATATTTTTATTTGTTAATCAGTGGTTTATAATTAGTTTTGTAAAGAATATAAATGATAATGCATTAGCAATATTTTGGTGTTTTTTTTTCCAAAATAACAATTGTTGAAATAAAAACATCTTGTGGTCAATCAAAATGCAAAGTTGGTATCTTCAGTTATACAACTGTTTAGAGAAAAACACATTCCGACTGGACAAAAAAAACTTAACTTACATGCAAACATCTAAGTTGTTAATTGCAATCTAATTTCCAACTTAACAAACTCTCCAAAACCTACCGTAGTTGTTACTAGAGTTGCAAAGAATGTTATTCGATGAAATGTTTTTGTTAAAAAATATTTTTGACAAATCTAATTTTAATTAATAATTTTGTTTTCCAAATTTATTCTTTCTCCCTCAACAAGAAACTGAAGACAAATGCTTTTGACTCAGGTCCATTTAATTCAAATGGAAGCTCAACAATGGTGCTCATTATGCCTGTACAGTAGTACCTTGGTACTCAATTGTTTTGAAAGTCATCAAATTTAGTACTTGATGTGAAAATTGTGTCCTGGTGCTTGTCATTTGTTTGGTACTCGACATGCAAGCTAAAACTTGTCGATGTTGGCTGCCTTGTGACTTGCTGCCCTTTTCAGCCAAAACAAAAGGCCACACATGAATTATGCGATAGCTCTTGCCCTTTACACATCTCCTTGAGGTTTTATCTTAACTTCTGTGGTCATTTTGTGTATTTTTGTACTTTTTTTCCCTAATCATGGGTCCTAAGAAACCAAGCAGTGGTAGTGCTGAGCAGAAAATTACTTCATACCTCCATTGATCAAAAAAAAAAAAATAAGAAAAGAAAAGAAACAGTAGGCAAATATGAGAGTGGTGCTTGTATTTGGATTACTCATCTTGCTAGGGAATATGGTATGACTAGAACAACAGTCTCCACCATCATTAAGAATAAAGAAGCAATTAAAAAGGCTGATGTTGCAAAAGAAGTTAAAGTAGTAACAGAGCAGCATTCCCAAACACTCAAGAAAGTTGAAAAGCTGTTATTAATTTGGGCAAATGAGAAGCCCTTAGTGGGCGACAGTGTGTCAGAAGGCATGGTATGTAAAAAAAGAAGCAAAATGTTGCATGCCGATCTCTTGAAAAACAAACCTGGACCAAGTGGTGAGACTGTTGAAGTTTTTAAAGTCAGTCATGGCTGGTTTGATAATTTTAAAAAGAGGTCTGACAACCATAGTGTTGTGAGGCATAGTGAGGCATAGTGAGGCAGCGAGCACTAATAAAAAGGCTGCTGATGAATCTGCCTGTCAAATTCATGACTTCATAGGGTCTGAGGATTATAGAGTCTACATCACAAAAGAGGAGAAGGTATCACCAGGTCACAAACCAATGAAGAACAGGCTTACTCTATTGTTGTGTGGGAATGCTACTGGGGACTTAAAAATCAAGCCTCTACTATTCTATCATAGTGAAAACCTGTCAGTTTTCAAGAAGCATAATGTCATAAATATCAAACTCACATGTGATATGGAGGGCAAACAGGAAAGTTGGCACATGAGGCAATTTTTTTACCAAATGGATAAATGAAGTGTTGGTCCCTCAGTGAAAACTTATTTGCTGGAGAAAGATGAGACTCTGAAAGCTTTCTTAATAATGGACAATATACCTTCCTACCCTCCAGGCCAGGATAATTACTTACTGGAGGAGTTCAGCTTCATTACTGTAAGGTTTCTACACCCCCCCACTGCAAATACTATTCTCATCCAGTCGCTGGATTAGCAGGCCATTTCAAACTTTAAAAAGTTGTGTGCACCAAATTGTACACTGGCGCTTTTCCAGAGGCCTTTGAGACCATTTCTGGCATCTAGTTGTCCCTGACAGAATTCTGGAAGGAGCATTTCAATATCCTGTACTGCCTTAATCTTATTGATAAGGTCTGGAATGACGTCTTTTATAGGACAATGAATTTGGCATGGACGAATTTGTGAACAGAAGCTGTGACTCAGGGAGACTTCTAAGGGTTTGAGCCTGACAATTGTGCACAGTATTGTATATTTTGGCCAGTCCATGGATTTGGAGGTCAGTTCTGCTGATGTTGAGCATATGTGGAAGAACATCATGAAGAGCTGAGCTTGAAGAGCTGCTGGAAATATAGAAGGAGTATCAACAAGAGGAGGCTAAAGAGATTTCTTCAGGTGAGGAGGAGATAAGGGAGGATGTCTCCATTTCCTTGATAAAAGAAATGTGTGCAAAATGGGTAGAAGTTCAAAACTTGGTGGAGAAGTACCATCCAGACAAAGCTCTAGCAAACACTGTGAATTTACTCAATGACCAAACAATTTCACACTTTTGAGGAATTCCGAAAAGAAAACAGAAGCAATCCTCATTGGATAGGTTTTAGTGAAGGTGACACAAAATGCTTCAGAGCCTGTGGGGCAAGTTGAAAAAAGGCAGAAAAGAGAAAAAAACATCTGAAATGTAAGTGTCCACTGTTTTATTGGAGGGGGACTCTCTTTTCAAGCAACACTCCATGTATCTCCTCCTCATCATCTTTTCCCTCCCACCATCCCTGCAATGGCTTTCCCAGACAAAGAGGAACATCTAACTCCATGGTCTTCAGGGGAGAGTCAGGAAGATGCCAAGGTCTCTGTTCACTCCAAGCGAACATGTCAGAGGAAGAGGAGAGACCAGGGGAACTTCAGGGGAACAACCAGATGAGTGCCTGCCTGGAGAAGAGAGGGGAGAGATACAGCTGTAGCTGGAGGGCTTGGAGACCCAGTCAGAAGCATAGGGTGGAGAAGGGTCATAGCTTCAGCCAGTTAGCAGATATGAGAAGGAACTGCTTCCTCTACCAGATCCTAGAATGTGTAGGGCTGAACTGATGGAGGCACAAGGGAGGTCAGCAATGCTACTGGTGAGGAGGCAGCTTTGTCCCTCCTAATGAGTTACACCAGCATGCGCCTATTTAGCTCCACAGATGGACATATGACATATGACATTGGAAACAGCTCCCATTTTCTCTGCCATGTATGTGCTCCAACTCTGTGACTTCAGACCTGTGCTTTGTGTGACTGTGACTTTGACAGATCTGCTTCTAGGATTTTGGGCTTGACATGGATTTATTGTGTGTGGACTCTGGATTGTGCCTGGATTTCGGACTGTCTTGTGCCTTTGCCTGCAGATTTTACAACTAACTGTGCAGACTTGGATTCAGGGGAACTTTGCAGTTGGTGGGAGTGGGACTTTTCCTAATAAAGTTTTTAAAATTTTCTGTGAGTTCATGCGTGTGGACTGGAACAGGATAATCCCAGTAGGACATGGACTCTTCTTGGTACAGGTAATGTGAAGTTTTCATTTTATTCAAGTAAAGTATTTATTAATTTTTAGGTTTATTTCTCATGTAAAGTAATGATATACAACTCTATCTTTTTACTTATTTACTTAAAATGTACATTGTTTGGTTCAGGAACGCATTAAAATTATTTACATTGTTTCTAATGGGAAAACTTTGTGTGTGGTACTTATCAACCAGTTTGCAGGCACTTAGCAACCATTTTGCTTTCATGATGGTTGCAGTATCTCATATGATTGCCAGTTACAACCTGCCCTGCTGGCTTCCCACAAACAACGCCAATGGGAAAGCCGGCAGGAAAAGTAGCAAGTCACTGGTCTCCTGGCCAGACATAAATATGATCCTTACGAGAAATGTGATTTTTAGTTAGTATAGAATCATCATAAGTATGATGACTATAACTGAGAACAATTCCTAACACTTCTACACTATATAGCATTTGTTACAGGTAAAGGAAGTTTTATACTCTATGATTTTGGGAGGTATTTCTTCAGAAAATTTATCTATAAATATTTGAACTGAGATGTATGAACATTCTTTATTATTTATGTATCACATTTTTATAGCCAACCTAATTCTTTTTTCTCTATTAGTACTATGTATGATAAATCAGTGTGCATTTAATTTAAAAGAGGAAGAAAGGAAGAAGAGATGGGGGAAAACCCCATATTATGCCCAGTTTCTTCACCATTTCAATTTAAATTTGGCAAGTTGTCAACTCCAACTGAAACTAATATGGGGCATTTCTATCTCTCCAATAAAAATGTGCTTTGGACACACTTGTTTTTGTGTTTGTATGTGTTTGTATGTATGTATATGCATACATACCACCTAGAAGTCATTATAAAATAAAGGAAGGTTGAATTAATAATTACTGATTAAAATTAAAGCTAGTAAAATGAGATATTCTGTTTATACAATGATTTAAGTCTTTCAGAAAATCAAGCTGGAATAAAGCTTTGATGTAGGGAGGTAGAACTGATCTAAAAATTAAAAATTATTTCTAAAATGAAACAGTAATTAAGTAGCGGTTGGAATAAAGCTTTGCATGTACTGAGGTAGAAGTAGTCTAAAAATTAGAATTTCTTCCTGGAATAAAAGAGTAATTGATTAAGTCATAAAACCAGATAGGAAGATAAATAAGTTGCTAATGTATCTATAGAAGGAAAATTAAGTTAAGTCTAAATACAAATCTAAAGGGTCACAGCCCAAGTAAAACAATGCCAGTTGTAACTAACAATAACAAAAAATCTATTGAATAAAAGCAGTCAGTAAAAACTGAAAGGACTAGGACAGCATTTCCTTGAGATGTAAATACTTAAAAATCTTTGATAAACAGGAAAGAATATTTTTAACACCAAAAAAAACACATTTTACTACAATTCACAAAACAGTGTCATCTGGAAAAGAGCCTCTAAGAATATAACAGAATATCAGAGTTGGGACCTTGGGGCCTTCTAGTCCAACTGCCTGCCTAGGCAGGAAACCCTACACAACTTCCGACAAATGGTTAGCCAATATCTTCTTTAAAACTTCCAGTATTGGAACATTTATAACTTCTGGAGGCAAGTAGTTCCACTGATTAATTGTTCTAACTGTCAGGAAATTTCTCCTTCTAGGTTGCTTCTCTCCTTGCTTAGTTTCCACTTATTGCTTTTTGTCCTACCCTCAGGTGCTTTGGAAAATAACTTTGACTCCCTCTTCTTTGTGGCAGCCCCTGAGATATTGGAACACTGTTATCATGTCACCCCTGGTCCTTCTTTTCATTAAAATATAATGTTTGGCAATGAAAAGTGCTTTACCTCTATCTTTTTTGAGTTCTCATATGCTTTCTTAAATTAGTTTGTGATTAAATATGTTGGAATTTTAATAGAACTATATGAATTTATGGAAGAATTAATTTTGGTTGTCATATTGACTAAATTTCCATGCTACTGATCATGGACTGTCAGAATTTTGGTAGGCTGCTTCATCAGTAATGTATGCTCTGCTTGATTTAATAAAATCTGGCATTGTCTTCTGAATTATATGCAGTGTTTGTGGATTGATTCAAGTATTTAGTAGAGAAATAAGAGCCTTTGTTGGTTGGGAAAGTGGCTAGTATCTCTCCCTCATATCATGCTTTAAGCAAATTTCAAATACAGCGTTTATTTACAAGAATAAGTCTACTAAAAAGAGGAGGTAGATTGAATGTTTTGGCCATTTAAATAATAGACATTGTATGAAGTGTGCATCATATATAACATTGTTTATTTGATAAATCTAAAGCTTTGACAAAAAATTGAATTGGATTTGTGTGTGATGGAAATATCATTGTAAAAATGTGTAGTGTAGCATGATTGATTTTATCTTAGTTCAGGGGTGTCAAACTGGTGGCCTGTGGGCTGCGTCATGTGCAGGCCACACACCCCAGCTTCGTGATGGCAAAAAAATGTCATGATATGTCACGTGACATCAACGTGATGTGGCGAGTTTGACACCCATGTCTTTGTTTGTTAGCTTAATAGGTCTGTTCTTGTGTATACTGGTATTTATTGCTAGTACCTCTACCGTATTCTTTTATTTGAAGCTTTATTTATACAAACAGTTAAGATCTGTTGCCCACAAATCATATGACAAATAGTATTGTAGCATTAGTTCTGGTAGTCTGTCATCACTGTCTCTATCACTATTACTATTCTTTCATGTATAATTACTTCAAAGTATATATTTTCAATAGTAAGTTTATGTGAATATTGTAAGGTTAGATGATGGAGTGGTAAACGCTTCTGATTTATGACTATATTAGCACCCCTACCATTGTCTATGCTTTTCTTCTATTCATTTAAAGGGGAAACCATCATGCAAGAATAATACTGTTGCAGCAGTAAAAGGATACAACTTGCTCAATAATTTAGCACTCTCATGAATTTGTAAATGATGTGGAATGATCTCGTTCTAATTCCTGTTATTATAATGTCTGGGCGTGTACATTTCAATGTGAAAGTAGATTAATATATTATTGGGCACTTTATTTTCATAATATGAGAACATTTTGCAGAATGTTAATTTATATTTAATAATATGGTTAGTATCTTCCCAATAGCTGTGCCTTTACATTTGCGCGCACACACACACACACACACACACACACTATTAAAATGATAAAGCCATCCAACTAATGATGGTTTTATACATCATGCAAATTAAAAACACTTATAAGTAAAAAGTAAAAAAAAATGGTTATAGCTGTGGCAATTGACACATCCCAACAATACTTACATTGTTGTGTAAGTGTCTCCATTCAGGTGGATACACATTCCACCTATCTTTAAAGCACAGCAGGGTAAAGGCTCTTTAAACCCTGGGGCGGGGGGGGGGATACTTTTTCAAAGGGCAGATGCTGCAATAGAGAAGGCATCCTTTCAAATACCATCAGATAGCATTGGTTAATATATAGGAATGGGAATATGTTATTTTGTAAAAACTTAGAAGATGGATAGAAACAATGGGAGAAAGACTCTCCATCAGAGAGTCAACCCATGGTATAAAGAGCTTTGTTGGTGACATCAAGCACTTTGAAACACACCCACAATTTCTTTGATAACCAATGCAACTTGTGCAAGGGAAATGATCATGTGACCATAGCTCATTGTGATGTAATAGCAAGCTGGGCACCTGAAAGCCTGAATCGTGATCAGTGCTGCGATAGTTGGAACTTCAGAAACTGATCATATGTTCAATTTTTTCAGTGAACCATAATTTTGAATGGACACTAAATGAATGGACATAAGCTGAGGACTACCTTTATTCTGAAGTAGCTAATAATTAAAGTTGTGGAAACTAAAGAATAATCAGTGAATTCGTTATCAACAAGAATAAAAATATGTTCATTCAGAGGAAGCTTGCAGTATGAAATGTAGACTGAAAAAAGTACAATGCATATGAACGCCTTGTAGAAATTAATCTTTATCTTGTAGGGTTACTTCTGTTCTTCTTATGTTTTACTGGACATATGGGTCTTTTCTCCATAGTTAATTTTTAATTTCGCAACACAATATAAAAATATATTTGATAGATGGAACATTGCCAGGCTAAATCAAAATTCCCAAATTAATAAAATATAACAAACTTATTCAAAAATATACATTGCCAATGAAAAGGACAAGAAATATATATTCTATATACTTTATTTCAGTAAAGTTTAAGCATTTTTAACATGTATATTTACCCAATTTTATTCTACATTAATCAATCCCTTGTATTTTACCATTTCTCTTTTGAGATTTTGTAGTTTTACAATATATCATTCTTAACTGCATGTTCTTCAATGAACTGCATGCTCATTGGACCCCTCTTCTTTCAGAAATCAGTTCTGTCATTTTTAAGGTCAATTGGATGAATAGAAATTCAGCAACTCAGCATCATAGCATTCTATTTGCTTGATCTTTTCTCTTGTCTTAATTAAATTAAGGTATTCATATAGTACAATGAAAATCTCTAGGTACCTTTTCTTTTTACAAGCATCTCTGGATTTCTCACCTATTCCTTGAGAGAGTTGACTTGATCACTAAGTGATCTAATTTTTGCCAGTAGGCAAATATTTATACAAGTGAGGATCTGTGTAATATATTGTATATTTTGGGCGTTTCTCTGAAGTTTTGGTGAATAGTGCAGCCACGGCCTTGGTCACAGCTAGGAATAAATATATGGCAGAGACGGGCTGAATTGCAGTGGTGCAGTCTGTGATTGTGAGTCCCATAGAAACTCCTGATACACCAAAGAGCTCCAGGAGATGAAATGACACAAGAGAACCTAGAGTGCAACTCAGGGGTGAAATCCAGCAGGTTCTGACAGGTTCTGGAGAACCGGTAGCGGAAATTTTGAGCAGTTCGGACAACTGGGAAATATCACCTCTGGCTGTCCCCAGAGTGGGGTGGGAATGGAGATTTTTCAATATCCTTCCTCTGGAGTGGGGTGGGAATGGAAATTTCCCCTGGAG
>JANHFM010005647.1:56157-67626 GCA_032468115.1 Grayia smithii | reverse complement strand
ATAGGAAATACTAATGCTCTGATGGTCATTTCAAAAAATCCTTTCTTAGTGAGCACCTAGAAGCCAAGGGGAACATAAGTGGCAAATTTCAAGTTTATAGGTTTTACGGTTCTGGAGATTTCGTGATTAATGCATGAGTGGTTTTCACTTTACATATATAGAAAACACAACACAATATTAGGTTGATTGTATTGTTATCTTTCTTCAGCTTTCTTTTGCTTTCAGACCTGTGAATACTGTAAACATGAGAATTAGTCTCAAAGTTACTTTTTCTTCATTGTTGTAAATGCAGGCATTAAATGAGGCTGGCACTAAAGAAGGACCACCTATATGCATACATACCTACACACACACACACACACACACACACACACACACCCCTCTCTCTCTCTTCTCAGTATATCACTACTAAATTTAAAGTCAGAGTAAGAGTTCAAATAAGAGAAAAATATCCTATATCTCTATCCACTTTTTTCAGTATTAATCAGTATCAAGAAGTCTGTTGAACAAAATTAGATTTTCAATATGCCTTCGTGTTTGTTACTAAATAATTTAATATTGCTAAATCAAATGAATAAAAGCTGAAATACCTATTTGTGTTTGTCTGTTTTATTTAGTAAGGCTGCCTGCTTGCCAACTGTCTCTGGATATTTTACAGGGATAAAAGCAATAAAAAAACAAACATTACATTAAAAAAGGTAACTATGCTGAGGTGGAAAATTAATCCCAAACAGTATGGTATCTTTTTTAGTTTATAATTTCTAGTTTGTTTGGGATTGTCTGCTTTCTAATTTTTAAATTTTTTAAAAAAGTTTAAAGATTGTTTTATTAATTGTGAATGCATAAAAATTATTAAAAATGTATTATCTCATCCCAGACTACAGTTTGAGGGAAAAGCCAGGTTTTAAGTTACTTCCCAAAAGCCAGGAAGATCACAGTTATGCTTATGTCAGACCTGTGGCAGCAATGCTATCCAAAGGGCACTGCAGAAACAGAAATGATCAACCATCTTCAGAAGTTTTGAGACCGGTTTCAAAATTACAGTACTGTACTTCAATAAAATGAGTAGATGATGATCACTAGTTGTTATCAGAGTTTGTGATGGACTTAGTTCAAAATACAGTTTTCAGATATTTGTATAATAATGTTTTTGTTCGTGTGTGTAGTGTGCTCACATCTAACATAAAAGAATAATATAATGCTTCTAAAGTGTATTGTAAAACTGTGTACTGTAACATTATTATTTATAATAATATTATTTCTCTACTTTAATAATATAAATATTCTAGTTTATCCCTATATACAGGAGTGGACTGCTCAGGGTTCACAGGAGTTTGGGAGAACCTCTAACTAAGATTCTGTGCAGTTCAGAGAACTCTCAAATCCCACTCCTGGCTGGCAACACCCACTCCGCTCCACACTTCCCAGGAGTCCCCAGGTGGTCCATTTTGGATGCAGATAAGGGCAGGGTGCACAAGGAGGCTTGGGAAGGGTGAAAAATGGGCCTATCAGAAGTTGAGGAAGACCAGAAATGGGCCCATTTTCTGGCTTCCAGAGGGCCTTCAGAACCTGGGGAGGTTGTTTTTGCTGTGTCAGCCTCTGGAGCCTGAGGAGGACAAAAATACCCCCCCACACACACATCATGATGCATGAGGCTGACTAGGCCACACCCATGGTATCTTAGCCCTAATTTCTGCAGAGACAAGCCATACAGAGGTCCACTGGTACAAACAGAGGCCATCTTGTTCTCTGGCATTTGTGCTCCAAATGCTCAACAGAATTTTATAACTTGTGTACAATAAATTATTAAATAAACCATAAACAGCTGCATGGCATTGGGCCATACACAGACAGCTACTGAAGGCATACATACAGTAGATTAAGTAGACTGATTGAAGTTAAGCAACTGATGCGTGTTTAGTAACCAATTGGAAATATCAGGTAAAATCTCTTTTAAATCAGGCTTGATTCCTGGTGACTCTGTCCACATGACCATGTTGTCTTTGTGGCCCTGGCCATTGTCTTTTTCTAGATTTTTTTTCAATTCTTCAATTGAAAAAATTGAATTTCAGTTAAAATATCTTGATTTTAACTGAAAAAAGCCTGTGGTATAATAAATAATTATGATGTTTTTATTTTACTTTTTTTTATGGCCAAGGCATGTCCTGGCAAAGGGTTGTTCTAGAAGACCTCCAGGATCTCTTTCAACCTTTCATTTTTATGCAGATAGCTAAAACAACCAATAAATAAGCTATTGATTTATGAAGCTCATTCAGTACCAGATTCTTTAGTTTTCAGAGTTTCAGGCAGGGCTTTCAAAGCTCTGTCTGGAAGGCCTAATAATTTAACCTGACATTGTCTGTATTCAAGCATCTGTCTGCAACTGACCTACAGTTCTTCTTCAGTGACCCCTTTTAATCATATTTGGAAAATCATACTGTGAAAACTTCAAAAATGAACAGAATCTTTTGTACAAAAAGCCAATTCTCTCTCATTTCCCATTTATAAAGAAAGTTGCTCACCAGAGATTATAAAACAAATATCTTGAATAGATATATAGGTGCTGCTTCTTTTGACAAAACTGTCCATGCAGTCAAAAGTATCTATTCTTGTTTTGGTTGTTGTTATAGTTACTATTTGACATAATACATAATATATTCTTTTTTACATTAATATTGCAATATACCAAAAGGGAGTAAAGGAAGTAAAACACGCCATTAATAAATATTTACTTGGAAGTATAACTGGTGATATTATATTTCAGCATTAGGATCATTTTTGGTATAACATATGCTTTCTTGAGCCACATACTGGTCCGAAGCTAATTCTGTATTAAAAAAAAAACTAATCAAGGAAAGTGATACACAAATGCAAAACATTTGATTAAACTGAGGAAAGGCAAATCTCAAGAAAAGAATGGAATATTATAATGAAATTGCCACTGAATGGAGATGTGAAGGCTTTGAGCTCAGTTTAATTAGGGTACTGAGAAGAATCCCTTGACAGACAAGAATTGAACAGCTATAATCAGGGTTTTTTTTTTAACTGATTGCTAACTAATCATGTCCCTAATGCAAACCTGGTTCTCTCCTTGTATTATGAATATATTTCCAAATGTTCTTTTTAGATTTTCCATACAAAAACTATACCAGATTCTTTAGAACAAAGATCCCCAACCTCTGGACCATGAACCTGTTAGGAACTGGGTCACACAGCTGGAGGTAAGCAGTAAGTGAGCAAATGAAATCAAAGCCATCCTCCATGGTCTATGGATAAATTGTATTCCACATAACCAGTTCCTGATGCCCAAAAGGTGGGAAACGCTGCTTTAGAGGGCTATCCATTGCTCACAAAGCAAATACAGACAGTCCTTGACTTACAAACATTTGTTTAATGATTGTTCAAAGTTACAACACCACTGAAAAAAGTTATTTATGACCATTTTCACACTTACGATTGTTGCAGCATCCCTGTGATCATGTGATCAAAATTCAGACACATGACAACTGGCATGTATTTATGAGAACCAGAGTCATATGATCACCTTTTGTAATGAATTGTAATTGTCTGAATTTTGTAATGCTGTATCAAGCAAAGTCAATCTGAAAGCTGGGTTTCACTTAACAACGTTATTAGCAACAACATATATTAACTTGTCTGTGGCACAAAAGATTGTAAGATGAGGCAAAATTCACTTAACAACTGTCTTGCTTAGCAATGGAAATTTTGGACTCAATTGTAGTTGTAAGTCAAGGACTCCCTGAATCTACATTCTGTTTTACTTCCCATTTAATAAGTACCATATGCTCGCTCGGATCAATGAGAAAGTGTGAAGCTACATTTTGGTAAAACTTTTGAAGTACATATCAAAATATATCTCATGCATATCTGTTTTTTCCTACATTTTCTTTTGCATGAAAATAAATGAATGACTTATCTTCAAAAATATAGGTAAAGAATTCATATTTGAATAGCAGAAGCCTTATTGGTCAAGAGTGGGAAGAATTTATGAAGGATAAAGGAAACATCAGTCTAATTTATATAGTTGTTCAGTCTGGAACTTAGTTAAAGTTAAATACATGTCAATATTATGGTGTGGCTTTGACTTTAAGGGGTGATTAATAAAAGTTATGCCTTAGGAGCAAAGAGTTGGCATCAGATGTGGGAGGATCTGATATAGTCAAAAGAACAAAATGTGAATAGGAAAAAGAGGGTGTTCAATAGCGTTTAGATATATGACACATTATAGAGGAACCCCTAAAACAGTGGTCTTAAACACAATTTCTCATATAAAGAACTGTAAAATTGTTTGATAGCTAACATATCAAAAAAAGAATAACTACTTTTTAGCAAAAAAGGTAAATTCATAGAAGCTTTTTGAAGTATCATAATTTTAGACATTGATTGTGCTTCCACAAGTTTAGAATAAATCCCACTGAATTCCATAGATGAGCCACTGCTTCTCTGCAATACACATGAAGATTTAATCAGCTTTCTAAGAAATAAAAGTTCATGGGATTTCAGAAGATCACAGGAACCCTTGGCACCCCAAAGTATGCCTCTAAAAGTTGTTTCCAGTTTGTAATATTAAACAGAAGCAAAGAGCATGATTAAATAGATAACTTGGAACTGTTGATACTACAGTTGATACTACAAATATTTTGATGTAGATAATATCACATCTTTTTAATATTGCATCTACATTGTGACTATAAAGTAGACAAAACCATTTTTTCTGCCACTTACATTTCAACAGTCCAGCCTGTGAAATACTGTACACCTTTGGATTATAGCTTTATTCTTACCTGAGTGCAAATCCCATTATCTATTGAACACAATTGAAGTAAGTTTCACTGAATAACTAAACTAGCAAAGCAGAATCTTTCTATATTTCATGTCCTACTATTTACTTCTATTTATTGGTTTTATAGATAACTAAACATATTGGTGGAGGGGGATGAAAAGCTGGGAAACTTATTTGCTTTATAAGCTATTCATGGCTTGGGACCAGGTTATCTGAGGCACTGTCTCTTGCCAGTCACATCTACCCAACCCACCAGAACGGAGAGCCAAGGAATATTGTGGATCCTATCCCCTAGGGATAGATACATGTTGGGACTCAGAAGAAGGACCTTCTCCATGGTGACTCCCTCTCTCTGGAACATCATTCCCCCAGAGATTAGAATGGCCCCCACTTTAACACTTTTCCAGAAGACACTGAAGACTTGATTCTGCCAGCAGGCCTGGGGAACCCAGAGCGAGATGGAGCCCATTAAATGGCTCATATGATGTGTTGTCGCCAAGGCAGGTGATGGGGATTATTTTATTTTATTATATATGATTCTCTTTTTATTGGTTTTATTATTTTTATATGATGTTTTTTATATTCTTGTAAGCCACCTTGAGTTGCCATGTGCGTATAGGCAGTAATATAAATTTCCTAAAATAAAATAAATAAATTCAATCCCATAAGAGATAAAAAAAAATATTCCTGAAACAGGCTAAAATGTCTGAACCCATTATCTGCTAGACAAGTTGTTCTATTCTGAGAAGTAAATGCTAATGGAATGCAGCCTTTTTTTATTTACATCAAACTGAGATAGGTCACTGAAATAACCAACTACATTACAGGAGCACAGCACATAGGTAATCAAAACAAATCCATCAATCCAGTAAAATAAAAAGCCAACACATTTAAAAGGGGCATGTTTTCTATCAGGAATTGTGTGTTGCCTTATTCCTTTTTACTAAAGCCACCAGGATCCACCAACAATTTCCAGGGGATGGCTCTGCTGTCAGAGTTCTGACAGATTGCATGCTGCTAAATAAAATGGACATGCAGAAGTAAAGGATCGTAATGAACGATGTACCCCGGCTATGAAAGCCAATGACACCCAGCACACTTATATTTGTTAAGACCCATTCAGTAGCTGCCACTTCAAAGGCAGATTCCCCTGACATGTTTTTAATCCTACATGGCATCTCAAAACCTCGTGTTCAACATCACAGCTTTAAGGAGATGAAAGGCAAACAGCACATGACATATGCTGACAAATGTGTACAGGGTGTAGAAATATATATTCTTCAGCACTTCAGAACTGAAAATATTTGTAGGGCTGCTAAAGCTGCTTTCTGAAGGTCTTCATCAGCCATTCCTGCATCTCTGTCTGATCTAGTTTTTACTACATCACTGGGTAATTTTCAGTCTGATTGTCCTGTTTGCTTTCTGAAGAAACTTAGAAGAAGGAATGTCAAAGGAATCATTCACAAGTTTCTTTTATGCTGAAATGGAGTGACCTGCCGAATGAAGTGTGACATAGCCCATCAAAGAATAGCATATGGATTCCACTAGCGTCTATCATTTTATACTGAAAAAGACACAGAAATCATTTTTGTTGTTGTTTAGTAAACATACATCTCTCTTCTATTTGCAAAAAGAATAGTCTAGGAAATAAATAAAGGCTATATTAAGAGTCGTTCTTTTTTTAAAAAAAGAAGTTTTGTTAATGAAAATTGTGCAGGACTTTAAACCAATGGGGATTTTCTGTCTCTAAAAAATCATTATTGAAAATCAAATGAGAGGCCAATAGCTGTGATGTAAGCCTAGGCTGATTACTTTGGATCCACTCACATTCTCACTGATAGACAGATATACCCTCACCTGTATATTCTGCCCATCCTATACAATATGGCAGAGTCAGCATGCTCCAGCTCCAATCATTCAAATAATGTCATCTGATAGGATCCAGAAAGCTAACCTTCTGTATTTTGGTATCTACTCTAAAATGACTCTCCACTGTGATTCACATAACCCCACCCTATTATTAATGAGTCCCTTAAAACAAGGTCTCCTTTAGGTCTTATAGTGATGGCGAACCCTTTTGCCATCGTGTGTCAGAAGCGGGGGGGAGGTTGGATATGCACCCCCCTCGCATATGCACGTGTGACCCCCCCACTCCCCCTTTCTTCCTGCTCCTGGTACATGATCCATTTTTCTCTCCCCCCAAGATCCAGAGCCTTTCTAGGAGCTTGGGGAAAGGCAAAAACGGCCTTCCCACTCCCGGAGGCAGGAAATGACCCATTTGACAATTTCCAGTTCCACCAGAAGTTGTCAAATGGGTCATTTCCTGCTCCGGAGGGTCTCCGGTGGTGGGGAAGGCCTTTTTTTTCTTTCCCCAGGCTCCTAGAAAGCTCTGGAGCTTAGGGAGAGAGAAAATGGTCCTTCTCCAACACCCCCGAGGCCCTCCGGAGGAAGGAAACAGACTGTTTTCTTACTTCCAGTGGGCCCAGAAGGTCCAAAAATCAGCCGGTGTGCATGCATGGCAGAGCTGAGCTCACATGCCCTTCAATATGGCTACACATGCCACCTGTGGCACACTTGCCATAGATTTGCCATCACGGTGTTAGAGTATATGATAATCCTTTTTGAGGTGTTTGGTTGTCAGATTCTGTTGTTATTTTTCCATATGTTTTCTTATGTATTGTTTTAAAGTATTTAAAATTGTTTCAATGTACACTGTCCAAAGTCAAGATAAAGGTGTGTCGCCTATAATATATAAATGTTCAACTCAAGCACCTATAAACACAAACACATCCAGAAACCCAGATACTTTTTTATGGCCAATATATGTTTTAATCAAAAAATGTTTTTGAATTCTACAGCCATCTTGTGAACGAGCTACTTAAAATCTATTAATAGGTTGCCTGATAGAGGCATTCAAGGTTGGGCTTTTAAAAGCTGATGAATTTCATACATTTTTCCAAGATTCTTCCATTTGGAGATAGTGGTTTGCAAAGTATGATTCATCAGATCCTGAAATTTCTTTAACTTTTTATAGTCCTGGTGTTCATAGTTATTTATCAACTACCTTAGTTATATTTCAGGAAAAATAACTTCTTTTCCTCAGCTAACTTTCTACAGAAGCTATTAGCAGACCCTCTCCTCAGCCATTAGGAAAACTTCTAGCACAGCTTACAAGCCAGACCAATTGAAGTTATAAGTGTGAATGATAAATTAAATCTGCATATTATGAGGGGTTTCAGTATAGGAGTTCAGGTGATCCATCCATGCATACAGATCTGAGGTGGAAAAGGGAGTGTAAACAAGAACTTCCTGGAGGTCCTGTTGACCCATGCTCTATTAGTGATACCAGCCCTTTTATAAGGTGAGAAGTTGAAGGAGTTGGAAGATACGGCACTGAATATCAACTAAATAGAGAGTTGCAACATAATCCACACTCTCTTCTCATTTATTTATTAACAACACTTTACATTAGGGAGGTAATGCAATCTTCCTCAACAATGTAGGGGAAGCACCTTTTTTCTTCTGAATGAAAACATTTCAGGTTGCTTTGCCTAATGCCACTCATAAACAGGATTCTTCACGTCCAATATATATGCAAAATCCTTTTTTGTAAATTAGAAATTTCAGCTGACAAAGACAGTAGGCAATATGAAGCAAATCAATGCATCTGTTTCACTTTTGGAGAGGGTTGTTGTAATGCAGACTCCACCTGAATATTTGTTGTAGTGAATCTCTTTTTTTTTTTTTTTTGAAGCTCTGCACAGATGAACTAAATATATAACCTCCAAACCATATCACTCAGTCAACTGAATATCCTTAATTCCTCCACTGGCACCAGTTACTTGGAATAGCGTTCAGGAACACACAGTGGTCATGAGTCCCTGAATGAGATTTGCTGAATGAAAAAAAAGAGCTCGGTGTTGATTTGGGCTTGGAGTTTTATTCCCTCTTTTTTCATATATCAAACTATTTTTAGCCTAAGTGAACATAAAAAAGGAAATACGTTATAACAAAAGAAGAGTTGAAAATATAATGGGGAAAAGAAAAACTCTACTATTTCCATGTAAGCCCCTAAGTAATTTTGGATCCTAGTCATCATTTTGATCTGGCAATAAAAGTGTCAAATATTGTATGTTATTAAAAACAGAGAGTAAATGATTCTGATAGTATCTTCTGTATATTAAGAGGTCATAGTGCTCTCTGAGCTTGGTTGTTTTCTTGCAGATGTTTCATTACCTAAATTAGGTAAATCATCAGTGCTAGTAAGGAGTGAAAATTGCTCTTAGTTTATATTCTAGTGTCTTACCCTGTCCTTGTTGGTGAGAAAGGTGCTAGACGTTTTTTGGTTGGGCTATTTAGTATTGGCTTGTTTGGCAGTTCCTTGACCAGAGAATTGTTTACTTCTTGATTGTTAGTCTGTTGTTAATCCTGATGTTATTCTATGGTCATCTGGGTATTGATTGTTCGTGGGGAGGTGTTTTGGTCTTTTTGTTCCTTTTTTTTTTGTTCCTTTGAGGGTTGTCTCATTTGCACAATATATACATGTTGTTTGTGTCTATATGCTTTTGATGACTAATTTGTCAGAGAGTCAGGCTTGCAGGAATTCTCTAGTATTTTTAAATTTGGCTTGGTCTAATACGGTCACAGTTTCCCATTTGAAATTATTAAATCTGTTGATGCATTGTGCATATAAACATAAACGTGCGCATAGATATAAACAACATCTGTATACTATTCAAAAGAGACAATCAACAAGCCAAAAAGATCAGAACACCTCACTAGCAATCAACACCCAGATGAGCAGAGATTAACACTAAGATTAACATCAGGCCAATAATCAAAAAACAAACAATAACCCAATTAAGGGACTGCCAAACAAACCAACTTAAACAGCCCAACCAAAGAATCACCAAGATTATTTATTTATTTATTTATTTATTTATTTATTTATTTATTTATTTATTTAATTATTTATTTATCTTTTTAATTTCATCAGTCATGTATTTGATAACAGATACAAGTGTAAACATAGTTATGAATACATGAAATGGGTACTAATAAAAGGAAACATTAGGACAGGGACGGTAGGCACGCTGGTGCAGTTAAGCACGCCCCTTAAAAACCTCCTAAGAATGAGGCGAGGTCTACAGTAGACAGTCTAAGGTTAAAGTTTTGGGGGTTTGGGGAAGAAACCACAGAGTCAGGTAATGCATTCCAGGTGTTGACAACTCTGTTACTGAAGTCATATTTTCTGCAATCTAGTTTGGATCAGTATACCATTATTTTGTTTCTATTGTGTGCTCTTGTATTGTTTTGGTTGAAGCTGAAGTATTCATTGATTGGTAGGACATTGTAGCAGATGATTTTATGTACTACGCTTAAATCAGACCAAAGATGGCGAAGTTCTAAGATGTCTAAGTCCAAAATTTCAAGTCTGGTGGCATAAGGTATTTTATTGCAAGCAGAGTAGTGGAGGAACCTTCTCATGAAATATCTCTGTACTCGTTTGATTGTATTAATATCCAATATGTAATGTGGTTTCCAGGCAGATGAGCTGTATTCAAGAATTGGCTGGCAAAAGTTTTGTATGCCCTTGTTTGCAGTTGGAAGAATATCAACTATTCTGTACAGGAGTTATTTCATTAATAGCATTTCCATGTTGGCTGGAAAGGACCATTTTTCAGTTTTCTATCTCTAATTGTGTCTGTAGCTCTATTCTATTATGGTCAGCCAGATGTTTAGATTGTATTTGGCATTTTGATCCATCGAGTTGTTCCCCAAGGAGCTGGGATAGGCAAATATTTTTGATTAATAGTGTTAAAGATATTGTGGTAGGCGGTAATCTGTTCCAAGTAAAACTGTCTTTTGCAATTGAATGATGGTGACTTTGTCAAAGCTGATCGTTGTGTTCAAGTGATGCTTCATTTGTTTGGGGATTGTGCCCAAGGACCTATTATTATTGCTACTATCTTTGCTTTCTTTACCCACATTTGTTCTACTTTTATTTGCATGTCTTTGTGTTTTTTTTTTAATTTAACTTGCTCATTTTGATGTCCCCACCAAATGTTCATTACTGGCTCATTTTTATACATATCCCAGTGAAACATTGTGGCAAATGTTATTGTTTTTAATCAATTTATGCAATCTTCTTGCATGAGCTGAGTCTATGATCTACTATTTCTTCTGTTCCTCAGTTGCATTAGTTTGAATAGCTTGCTCTTGAGCAGGTGAAATCAAGCCTTCAGTTTCTTTTTTTAATGTTCCAGTTTTAAGTCATTGTCAGGTTTTATCTTTATCTACTTTCCCCCCAATCCTTTGTAGAAATTGACTTTGTAATCCTTTTTCCTGTCAGCATTCTGCTCCTGCTTTTATTACATTATTTCAACATTCATGTTTTGTTTCCTATACATTCAGTTTGTTCTAATTTCTAACTTGCATCAGTGCTATTCTTGGCTTTTTATATAATCAGCCACCACATGCTTCTCTTCTTTGACAGATTTTCTGATTTAAAGTAAACCTCTGTCTTCATTTCTGTAAGGTATCATTACCACTACAAGGAAGTAATACATAGTAAATAGTCATTAATTTTTCCTTCCTTCCTTCCTTCCTTCCTTCCTTCCTTCCTTCCTTCCTTCCTTCCTTCCTTCCTCTTTCTTTCTTTCTTT
>JANHFM010005647.1:38683-56057 GCA_032468115.1 Grayia smithii | reverse complement strand
CCCCTTAAAGACCTCTTAGGAATGGGGTGAGGTCTACAGTAGACAGTCTAAGGTTAAAGTTTTGGGGGTTTGGGGAAGAAACCATAGAGTCAGGTAATGCATTCCAGGCATTGAAAACGTTGTTACTGATGTTGTATTTTCTGTAATCTAGTTTGGATCAGTTTACCATGAGTTTGTATCTATTGTGTGCTCTTGTATTGTTTTGGTTGAAACTGAAGTATTCATTGACAGGTCGTACATTGTAGCAGATGATTTTATGTACTATGCTTAAGTCAGACTGAAGACGGTGAAGTTCTAAGTTGTCTAAGCTCAAAATTTCAAGTCTGGTGGCATAAGGTATTTTGTTGTGAGCAGAGGAGTGGAGGACTCATCTTGTGAAATATCTCTGGACTCGTTTGATTGTATTAATGTCCAATATGTAGTGTGGGTTCCAGACAGATGAGCTGTATTCAAGATTTGGTCTGGCAAAAGTTTTGTATACCCTAGTTTGCAGTTCAATATTACCAGAGAAGAAGCTATGCAAGATAAGATTGCTAAATACTAGATTGCTCTAGTATTTAGATCATTTGAGATGAGTACTCTAAGGTCTTTGACAGAGTGAGGGTCATCTGTTAGGTTGTATCCGTCCAGCTTGTATTTTGTGTTCCGATTTTTTTTTTTTTTGCCAATGTGTAAGAAAGAGCATTTGTTGGTTGAGATTTGGAATTGCCAATTGTTTGACCATTCTGACACATAGTCAAGGTCTTTTTGTAGAGCAGCAGCATTGTTTGTGGTGTTGAATAGTTTTACATCATCAGCGAAGAGAACACAGTTGCTTATAATGTGATCACAAAGATCATTTATGTAAAGTATAAAGAATGTATGTCTTAAAACTCTACCTTGGGGTACACCGCTGTTAACTGGTGCAGGGTTAAATAAGGAGTTCTCTATTTTGACTATTTGTTGCCTATTTGATAGGAACGCAGTATCCACTTATGCAAGAATCTGGAAATGCCATAAGGTTTTAGAAGTAGCTTGTCGTGTAACACTGAATCAAAGGTTTTACAGAAGTCTATATAAATTGCATCTATTGATTTAGCTGTCAGGTCCGACCCGACACACACACACCATGGGGGAAGGGGGCATCTGGGTGTCGGCACAGTGGTGGGAATGCACGCCGGGAAACACACATACACATGCACAAGCATACCATAGTCCCGAAGAACGCCCGCATTGGATGAACCCCTGAGGGATGCTGATGGATGACATCATCACCCTCCGCCCCGCTCCATAGCTGATTCGGGGCGCGGCACAGCACAAATATTTAAACAACGCTGGGAGGTGGTCGCTCCCAGCACTGAATTGAAGCAGGCAGCACCAGCTTGGCTACTTTTGGCAGAGAATTAAACCAGACTTGAATTCCTAGCTTGTGTTGTGTTGTTCTTCCTGTGAAGACGAGCTGAGAGGAATTCAGCACTCTGCCTGCGTGTTTGACTGAGAGGAGACGAAGGACGCAGACTATGGCTGAGGGGACTGCAAACCCTGAAACAGCCGACTTTGCAACTGCGGAAGCAGAAGACGCAGCTGGAGAGGACTCAGGTGTGGCGCCCCTTCTACCAGACGATCCAGTGGTGCATCCAAAGGAGATGGGAAAGCCCCCTAGTGGAGCCTCACAACGTTCTAAGGATACTGGGGACCAGCCCATACCATAGGACCATTGGTGGCAAAGCCCAGATTTGCAAGCCGGAGGAAGAAAGGAGAAGCCTTCTAGCTCTCTGACAGACCCATACCAGGGTTGGAGAAAACACTGGTGGATGGAGGAGGATGAGACCGATGGTAGCTATTCCACTGGGCTGGGTGGTTCTACCCTGGAAATACTTAGAGAAAAATTCGGGGAGGCGAGCTTCAGAGACGCACCTTCTTGGCAACCATGGACAGTAGGGTTAAGTCCACCTACCCAGTGCCGGGAGGATAAGGAAGGGGGCTCCCAGTTTAGGTTAAGCAGTCCAAAATTGAAGAAAAAAATATCCTCCCATAGACCCAGAGTTCAGGAACAACCATGTTTCTCAGGCCAAAGAGGGGGTTCAGACCAGGAAAGTAGTGATAGACCGGTCCGCCAACAGGCCAGACCTGAGACACGCCGTGCTTCTCCCTCCCATTCTGAAATGGATCATATTTGGGTTGGGGGAGCATGGCCACAACAACAGCCTAGATTTTGGGGTCCCCCCTTACAGGCTACATTCGATGGCAAAGCAGATGGAGTGGCTTTGTTTCTGAGCCAGGTAATTAGCCATTTAGACTTATATGGGAGACTGTACCCATCACAGTCGTGGCAATAACAGCAGTTTTAACAGGGGAGGCAGCCGATTGGGTGGCTGACCACCACAGTGAGCACGCCTGAGAGCTCACCAACATCGGTCTATTCCTCGAAGCCTTAAGAGTATGTTTCGAGGATGAGTCCTGGGTGAAGGCTGCGGAGGGGGAGATCGTTAATTTAGCACAACGGGGACGCCCTGTAAAAGAATACGTAAGAGAATTCCAAAAAGTGGCAAGTTGCTTAAGATCCTGGCCCGAGCGGCTCATAGTTCATCAATTTAAACTGGGGTTAGACCGGGAGATACGTCAAGCATGTGTCTACCTTGGACTACCACCTAAATTACTCGATTAGTTTACAGCAGCCATTGATATAGATGTAGGGCTCAGAGAATTACATCCTAGGGAGTTCCGGTCTAGGAGTGAGCAGTTTGCTACTACCCAAAAAAGGCCAATAGGGAGAGGATCCTCAATGCCTGCAGGAGGTCGATTAGATAAACCAACTGAGGAAGATAAAACCAGGAAGCAATTGTTTAAGTGCTTTATATGTAACCAACCGGGCCACAGGGCCATGGACTGCCCATTTCCTCCTGCAAAGCCAGAAATCCTACAGACACCTGCAAGAAAAGAATCTGCTCGAATACGGTCTGCTGCAGACCGCTCCCGAACACCACCCAGAACCCCGCACAGAGGGGAGGCGTCCATTCCAGATTCTCGAAGAACACCAATGGATGAAGTACCTCGACAGTTGCTGGAAGTGACAGACGACAGTGAAGAAGATGAGTCATTCGATCCAATGGTGAGTGCTCCTATACGTCCATTCATTATCCAGGTTACTTTACAAAACATCCAAACGGGGAAAGCACTAGAACAAGGGGTGTTATTCGATTCTGGTTGTACACGGTGCCTGGTACGAAAATCCCTAGTAAATGCTTTAGCTATTGAGTCCAGGCCTCTTAGGATTCCTATGACCTTTGAACAAATGGAGGGTTCTGTCCTAGGAGGAAAACCAGTAACACATGTCACTGTACCAGTATGACTAAGAATTGGGGAACATTATGAAACCATGAGGTTTCTCATAGTAGAACACATGACCAAGGCCATAGTATTAGGACTTGTGTGGTTGGATAGATGGCAACCAGTAATTTGGTGGGAAGACGGTTACCAAAAACTCCGGTTAGAGTTAGGACCTACCCCAACCTCTGAAGGAAGGGGTCTTGAGAAGGGTGCAAATGTAATACCAGCCACTGGGTTAAACGGGTTCCCGGCAGTGTATAACGACCTGGCTGAGGTATGCAGTGAAAAGATGTGTGAGACACTAGCCCCTCAAAGACCCACTGACTGTGCCATAGAGCTGCAATCCGGAGCAAAACTTCCCAAACCACGCATGTACTCAATGACCCCTAAGGAAATGGCTGAACTCAGACTGTATATCGATAAGAACCTGGAGAGGGGGTTTATTCAGCCCAGCAGGTCCCATATGGTTGCCCCTGTTATGTTCAGGGAGAAAAAAGATGGGGGGTTACGGCTGTGTGTGGACTTCAGGGGGTTAAATGCAGTGTGTAAAGAACCTCTTTACCCTTTGCCATTGATAAAGGATTTACTGTCCACTCTAGGCAAGGGAAAGGTCTTCACTAAACTAGACCTCTGGGAGGCCTATTACCGAGTTAGGATTCATCCTGGAGACAAATGGAAGACAACCTTCAACTGTCCTCTTGGCAGTTACCAGTTTCGAGTAATGCCGTTTGGACTACAAGGGGCTCCAGCCGTTTTCATGCAGGTTATTAATGGGATATTGCATGAATACTTGTATCGTGGCATGTTGGTTTATTTAGATGACATACTCATCTATAGTGATAATATGGAAGATCATATAACGTTGATCTGCCTGGTACTGAAAAAATTGTTAGACGCCAAGTTGTACCTAAAGTTGTCCAAATGCAAGTTCCACAAGCCCAAAATAGAATATTTAGGGTATCGAATTTCACAAAAGGGAATAGAAATGGATCCCAGAAAGTAGAAGCAGTTTTGAAGTGGCAGCCTCCTCAGACAAGAAAGCAATTACAAAGCTTTCTGGGATTCGCTAATTTTTATAGGCAGTTTATCCCCGGATTTGCCCAAGTAACTTTACCATTAACTGACCTATTAAAAACAAAGCCTGAATCAGAAAAGCCCCAACCCAATAGATTGCTAAATTGGACGGCTTGTTGTCAACAGGCGTTTGATGAGTTAAAACAGCTATTTAGCAAAGAGCCAATCCTCAAACACCCCAATACCACGCAACCTTTTATTGTGCAAGCTGATGCCAGTGATGTGGCTGTTGGGGCAGTACTGTTATAAGCCAACAGTCAAGGAAAGTTACAACCATGTGCCTACACATCACACAAATTGTCCCCCACGGACAGACAATGGGCCATATGGAAAAAAGAGGCATATGCGGTAAGGTGGGTTTTACTCACCTGGCGTCATCTACTCGAGGGGTCCATACATCACTTCAAAGTGTGGACCGATCACAAAAACTTGGAAGCCCTACAATCTCCAAGAAGGCTTTCGCCAAAACAGGTACAATGGGCTCAATTTTTCCAATGGTTTAAATTTAAATTGCGGTACCTACCGGCAAAACGTATCTTCTAAGCTGACGCCTTATCCCGGTTACCCCAATACGATAGCAAACAAGAGGCCATAGTACAAGCACTAATACCACCTACGCCTCCACCAACAGAATCAAGTAGTTTAGTCCATACACCGAATCCTTGGTATGATGAAATACGACAGGCTCTCGTTAACGATGCATGAGCACAACAACATAAAGAGCTCTTAGTGTTTAGGGATGGAGTAGCCTGGAAAGGGAATAAATTGTATGTACCTCAAGCCATGAGAGACCTGGTTTTACAAAGAAGTCACGATGTAAAAACAGTTGGTCATTTTGGCTTTATCAAAACATTACATTTCATTCGTCACCAATTCTGGTGGCCAAGAATGTGCACAGAAGTAGGAGAATACACAAAACGGTGCCCGGTATGTGTAACTAATAAAGGGCATGTAGGAAAACCCCCTGGATTACTACAAAAAGTCACTAGCCCAGGTAAACCATAGGATGAAATCGCAATGGATTTCATCATTGATCTCCCTAATAGTTCTGGTCACACTGTCATTTGGACAGTAATAGACCTATTCTCATGGCAAGCCCATTTCATTCCCTGTCGGGGACTCCCATCTGCACGAAAACTAGCAGCCTTTTCCTGCAGCATGTATATCGTCTACATGGTGTACCCCAGAAAATTATCTCAGATGGGGGGGGTCCAGTTTACCGCCAAGTTTTGGCGTAACTTTGTAAAATTGATAGGCTTATCTCAAGGCCTGAGTTTGGCATACCATCCGAGCACGAATGGGGCTGTGGAGAGGACAAATGCCGTGATAGAACACTACCTACATACATATGTGTCGTATCAACAGGATGACTGGGCTGATCTTATACCCTTCGCCGAGGTGGCCTATAATAATACGGTGCACCACAGCACAGGATACAGCCCCTTTCATATTGTAACAGGGAGAGATTTTGTCCCTATTCCTGAACTCAAAACCCAACCATCTACTCCCCATACATACTCCGACTGGATTGATAAGATTCGTACATGCTGGGCGCAGGTAGAAAAAGCGCTAGCTGATGCCCTAACAGAATACAAAAAGTATGCTGATAGAAAACAAAGCCTCCAACCACTATATAAGGAAGG
This sequence comes from Grayia smithii, assembly GCA_032468115.1. NCBI lineage: Eukaryota > Metazoa > Chordata > Lepidosauria > Squamata > Grayiidae > Grayia > Grayia smithii. The sequence continues at coordinate 50,031 of JANHFM010005647.1, read as the reverse complement.
GGACTGTGTATTTCTCTTGACAAAATACATAAAACTCCAAAGACCCTGTAAAAAACTAGGTCCTAAGTTCCTTTGACTCTTTACCATTACTAGGCTGATAAATCCGGTAACAGTGGTTTTAAGACTACTACCGCTGTTAGGAAAACTACATCCTGTTTTCCACAGCAGCCTTTTAAAACCAGCACCTACTATCCAGAATTATACTACACCAGGGCCAATACAGGACAATTATTATGAAGTGGACAACATCATCTATGCCAAGAAGGTCCATGGGAGGTTAAAGTATTTAGTGAAATGGAAAGGCTACCCGCCTGACGAAGCTTCATGGGTTACTGGACAGGACATAAATGCTTCTCATTTGCTCCGTTGCGTCTATAAGAGATATCCAGATAAACCACGCCCCTAATTCCTTCTTCTGTCTCCGTTTTCTTCTAGAAAGGACCATGGTAGAGGGTCAACACACAACCCAACACACACACACCATGGGGGGAGGGGGCATCTGGGTGTCGGCACAGTGGTGGGAATGCACGCCAGGAAACACACATACACATACACAAACATACCATAGTCCCAAAGAACGCCCGCATTGGATTAACACCTGAGGGACACTGATGGATGACGTCATCACCCTCCGCCCCGCTCCATAGCTGATTCAGGGTGCGGCGCAGCGCAAATATTTAAACAATGCTGGGAAGCGGTCACTCCCAGCGCTGAATTGAAGCAGACAGCACCAGCTTGGCTACTTTTGGCAGAGAATTAAACCAGACTTGCATTCCTAGCTTGTGTTGTGTTGTTCTTCCTGCGAAGACGAGCTGAGATTACCTTTGTCAAGTTTTGAAGTCCATGTGTTTTTGCAGTGTAAGAGTTGCAGATTTCAGGACAATTTTTTTCTAAAGCCAAATTGCTTGTTAGAGAGTAGGTTGTTAGTCTGTAAGTAGAGGGTAATGGATTGGTTTATGATTGATTCTATGACTTTTGACTTCTTGCAAAAAAATGTTATAATTGTGATTGGCAGTGATGCAGCCAGTGAATAGAGTTTGCCAATCAAGAGATGAAAGGTCATTAGTTATGAGATCATAGTTGACTTTTCTAAAGTTATACTTCGGGATTCCATCATTATGGTCTTCTATGTGAGGATGTATATTGAGATAAAAGTCAATCATGCTATGGTCACTGTTGGAAAAGGGTTCTTTTATTTGTAGTCCATAGACTTGAATTTAAACTGTTGCAGAAAATGAGATCAAGGCAGTTGTTGAGTCTGGTGTTATTAGTTGCTAGTTGATCAAGTCCCATATTAGTTACAGCATTGTACAGGGTTGCATGTATGGGTTCAATTGTACATTCGTTTAGGGTCCAATTAATGAGAGGTAGATTTAGGTTACCAAGAAAGATAAGAGGGTGTGGGCAGGATGCTGTCCATGTTAGTATTGATGTTAGTTTATTTGCATGTTCAAGGTCATAATCAGGGGCTCTGTACCAAAGTAAGAAGCGAATTGTGTTGTTTAGGGAAAGGTCACATATGATGGTCTCAGGAAGAGCAAACTCCTGTGTAATACTCCTTGAATATTTTTTTAGATTTAGGGACTTTTTTTTGAAGATAGCAACACTACCCCATTAACATCAACACTGACAAGGCAAGCCACTAGAATAGGGGTGTCAAACTCACATTGTCAGGTCATCATCACATGATGTATCTCAACTTTTTCTCCTTCACTAAACTGGGGATGGGCATGGCCAGTGTGTGATGTATCCAGCCCATGGGCTGTGAGTTTGATACCCCTGCACTAGAATATAAATTGAAAGCAAACCGTTCTCCCTGTTAGCACTGATGAAGTTATCTAATTCAGGTAATAAAATATCTGTAAGAAAACAACCAAGCTCAGAGAGCCACCAAGGACCACTCATTTCAACCCTAAGCTACAAATATTCTCTCTATCAATTCCTGACAGTAGATGACGTATTTCAAGATAACTCATCCTCCCCACCCCACCCAAAAAAAAACCACCACACAATTTGTTCTGTTCTTCTTTAACCATGGCAATAACCTGTGTAACTTTTCTTCTATAGTTCTAATGAGATAGAGGGAGAGAAGCTGTAGAACATTTATTTGGCATTTGAAATCTTTTCATTTTTAACTTTCGATGGCAACAGAGTTTCTTACTAAATAGAAAGATTTTTTGACTAAAGTGGATTCAGCACAAGGTGCCAAAGAGCTTTTGATTATAATATTTCAGCAGCATGAGAATGCACAGCAAAGGCTAAAAGGAAATTCAGGTTCTCTGTGGGAGAACAATCTGCAGAACAAAGACTTTTTTACTACCCAGGAGGACTTTACCAAGTTTTCGATGCTGATTTCCCTTACCTCTCTGTTCAGTGCTGGAACATCTCTATTAGTGCCTTTCAGGGCAGAATCTCATGCAGGGAATTAAAAGGGCACCACAACCAGAAAAGCAGTATCTATTATATAGATGCCATGCATAACAATCCATTTAATTATAAAGTTAATGCTTAACCACATATATTTAGCAGTAAATGGAACACTATAGGAGCCACTATAGCATCATAATCTATAAGTTTAAAAAGTATATAGTATATTTTGGGAAGGTGAACTCTTAAACATAGGCCTAATTTCAGGTGTAGCATTTATAGAATTAAAATGTATTTTAATGCTTACCTATATTAACTGTTGCACTCTTATGAACTATGATGTTAGAAATAATCTGTTTGCAAAATTACAAAAGTCTGCAACTCCAAAATATAGCTGGCAACTTAATTAAACAAGCTCTTGGATTGCCCATCAGTTAAAACTTCTACAGTGGTGCCAGAAGCCTTCTCAAGTCAAATCTCACAACTTTGGGTGTCTCAGAATGGTTATAAAGAATCCTACACTGTGCCTAGCTATAAATCCAGTCTTGAGTGGAGAGGAATAACTCATAAAATCTGAGATAATTAATCCAGGATATGTGTGTAGGAGGGGAATGGGACAACTTGCCACAGCCAACTTGTCAACTTTCTGTGGGACAACTCACCATTGCCAATTTGCCATGGGACAACTTCCTGTGGCACAATTCTAATTATTTAAAATAAAAATTATTTTAATTTTTCCATTCACATTTCAGACTACCTCTCCTTTTGCATCCTTTCTTTAATTATTCTACTCCACCATTTCTTTGATATTAGCATAACTCTTGTCCCACAGCAAGTTGTCCTGTGGCAAGATGGCCATGGTGAGTTGTCCTGCAGTGAGTTGTCCTTGGAAAGTTGGCTGTAGTGAGTTGGCCATGGTGAGTTGGTCATGACGAATTGGCCACTGTGAGTTGGCTGCAGTGAATTGTCATAGATCTGTGTAGTGGGAAATAAAAATAACAGAGCAAATCACAAAAGGATTTTTGGCACTTCTTTTTTCAAAAGAAAATTTTATTAGAACCTTGCATTTACAAAGAAAGGCTAAATACCTGATCCTGCTGAATTCTAAAAAAACAATTAAAGGCTAGATATTTGCTAGATCACAGAACAATCCTTGACATGGTATCTGCTATATTACCTATATGTCTAACTAGATATTGTTTCTGCTATATTAGCAATTGAGCAAGAGCAGAAACTAGAAGTGATGATAGTCTGAAAATATTAGTAGAATCCTGATATTCTCAGATTGTTTGTATAGTATAGGATCTCCCACTTGGGTATGGAGGTTGGACTGGAAGACCTCCAGAGTTTCTTCTAATTCTATTATTCTGTTATTCTTTCTATGATTATCTATATCCATCCCCTCAAGCCCAAAGAAAGTACCGAATGGTACAGGATCTCCTGCCATGGGCAGGGGATCGGACTAAAAGATTTCTAAGGTCCCTTCCAGTGCTATTATTCTAACCTTGCAGGAGGAAGACCAAATTTGATGATAGTTGCATTTTTTTTACTTCATCTGGACATGAGTAATCTAGAGTTAAGATGATAATTCTAGGATTCCCTATCCAGGATGAAGGAACCAAAACTATCCTACAGTGGTCTTCATACTCACAAGACCCAGCTTCTACAACAGCTTTAGAATGACTCACTTAGAATTAGTATATTTTGATTTCTCCTTCCTGAGCATGATGTCACAATGGGTTCTAATGGTCAGCATTGTGCTTGCTCCATTTTTAAGACTATCCTCCTTAGTGAGGCATCATCATCTCATAACAAGAGATGCTGTACAAAAATATTAATATTCGAATGTCTTTTGGCATCCTATTTCCATTTACTTTCCACTTAGAGAGGCAGTAAAAGAGGAAAGTGCATGGAAATATCTAGCCAGTAAAGCAAAGAAATAATAAAAAAGTTAAAATAGTGGAGGATATTATTATGATTTATAAAACATGAAAAGTTTTAGCCTTCAATCCTTAGATATAAAATCATAACAATAACTGAAAATGGTACTTATGAATAGATTCAGCTGATAGCAATCCCATATTGAAGGGGAAAAAAGCACATTTGTGATGCACTAGTAAAAATGGTTTTATTACTTCCTAGATTCTAATTTTGTGGCTACTTTGGGCTATAATAGCCTGAAGTGACAAAGAGCAAGCTTGTTAAATATTATAGCTCAATGCATTACACAGTAGAATCAGACTATCCTTTCCTTTATAATGGCACCTTTGTAGAACAGAAGCTTTAATCATATAAAGAAAATAATATTAATCAGCATGTCCGCAAAGAGTTGTGATATGGCTACAACAATGTCTCTCAACAGCTTCCAAGTCAGTGTCAAGTCCTTCAGTTCAGGAACTGTACTGAACCATAGTTGTTTTTCCACAGCATCAGCTCATAGCTAAGGACTAAATTTTATTTCAGATATATTGGCCATCAAATTAAGTTGATGAACAGAAAAACAGATTGTGGAGGCGGGGAACACAGTATATTAAAACTATATAAGCTCTGCCCTTTATAAAATGTATAAAGTGGCTTCCATCTTTAGTGTTTTGATCTTCAATTGACACTTTTGCCAGAAATGGTCTAGAAAAAGAAGAAAACTTATTTGTTCTGATGTACTGAATTCACCTTACAAAAACCTATCTACTTCTCCAATTACAGTGATCACATGAATAGCTTACAGCTGTTTTCAATACTATTTCCCACCCATCTCCCAATTCCCCTCTTCTTTTTTGGTAATAAGAATTTGGCTGAGTTGGAATTTTTGCTCTCTCTTATTTGGCTTTCCTGCACCTTTTTTTTTTTTTACTTTGTCTTAAACAGTGGAAATGCCATGTAATATCCTTATGCCCTCCAAAAATAGTAGCAGTTTTTTTTCTATATGGCACATCATTTGAGTTTCTTCAGAATTCTTATTGAACTTTAAGTATTGCTTTATGCTCTCATTTCCAAAGCATAAAACTGAACTAGCATAAGGTTTCTAAAAAAAGAAAAAAACACACATAACACTTCAAAGCTATTTAATACACGGACATTTCCTGGGGATAAAGGTGTCTCACTTCAATCAGACACTGAGGAATTATAAAATACCGCTGGATTATCAAGCCCAACCATCCATTTTACTTGCAAATTGTAAATGAAAGTAGTGCAGCACGGTGGAAAATATTGTATATTGTATATGTATATGCATATGCATACTGTATGTGTGTATATGCATGTATATATGTGTGTGTGTATATATACGTACGTATGTATGTATGTATGTATGTATGTATGTATGTATGTATATAATATGTATATGTTTGATGGCTCAGCAGTTAAGATGCTGGAAAGTCAACAGCCCATGTTTGAAACCCGAGCACCAAATGACAGAGTGAGCTCCTATTGCTTATCCCAGGTCTTACCAACCTAGCATGCAAATGCAAGTAGATAAATAAGTAGCACACTCCACTGGAAGGTAAAATTTAATTTAATTGTACAAGGTGTAATGGCAATAAAGTAAAGTAAACTAAACTAAATCTAAAAAGTGTTCTGTGTGTCTTGGCATGTAGTCATGCTGGCCACATGACCACAGAAGCATCTTTGGACAATGCTGCTTCCTCAGCTAAGAAATGGAGTTGAGCACCCACCCCCTAGAGTTGGACACAACTTTACCTTTTTATATGTATATGTATTTTGATGGGGGAAGAAATAAATATTATTTATTTTTAATATCATTTCTCAGATACTACTCACTGTCTTTTCAAAAAAGATTCCCTGGTCATGTGGGATTCTGTTCCTCCTCTTAGCACTCTAAAATTTGATATATGCAGTGCTACATGCTATAAAGAGAAACAGTTTGGTGCAATGGGTAAAGCACCAAGCTTGAAATTTGGTAACCATGAATTCAAATCTAATCTTATACATGAATCAAGCTGTATAACTTTCAGTAAGCCTTCACAGTGTTCTATTTGTATTGCAATTTCTCCAATGTCCTTTGGCCCATTTTATTTCTTCAATTCTCTGGTAGACTTGCAACATTATTCCTTGGTAAGTACAGCCTGCATTGTTATGATTATTATTATTTTAAATATTTTAAATATTTGCTTATTTATTGGCAACAATGTTTAATTTTTTTTAAAAAAATTATAGATTATTCTTTCTAAATACCAGATAGATAGGGGCAGGATTTTGTATGCACAGGCACTCTTTACCATATCAGAAGTACCAAAAAAGGATTTGTTCTTGCACATGATTTAGGGGAAAATATATATTATGTGTGTATGATATCTCTTGCAGAAGAATTCTGTGAAAAGAAAACTGGAAAAAACCAATATATTGTTTGGTGCTTTTTTTCCCCCCTAGCTGTATTCCAAGTTTATTTGGGCAATAAATTTTGAGTACAGTTCTTCCCCAATTACATGGCTGTGGGTAATCTGTATGATACCTAAGAGATACATAAATATTCAAAGGCAAGGTGAATGGCTAGGGAATTATGATGGATAATACCATTTGAGCTAATTGCAGTCTTTTTTATAATAATTCTGATTCATATATATGGAATATTAAACAGGCATTATAATTTAGTTTATAGACTCTTTTGTGCATCACTTGCAAATTTGCATTTTCCTGTGATTCTTCATTAGAGATCTTCTAGTTAAGTCTGTTCTCTCCAGAAAAAAATACTGCTGTGTTTCTATCTCAGAAAAACAATCATGTAAGGCAGGTGTAATCCACTGAAAGCACTTGCACCATCCATTTGTTCCTCTGCAGCATAAAGATAAGAACTAATCCTGACTGCAGCAGGAATATTCATCATCTTTCATATAATATAAAGAGTCCATAATTTCTGTGGAGCCAAATATAAATAGCAGTGTTGAAATCTGGCCTTTAATGTTCTGCAAGGTCAATTCAGACTGCCACAGCAGTGCTAAAATCAGAAGCCAAGAGTGTTAGAATAAAATTTTGAACCTATTGAGGATATCCCATTATTAGGAACAACCTGAGTTAATGAAATGAGCTGAGACAAGACAATTAGGCAAATAAGCTAAAATTAAAAACAGTATGAGACGTAATCCATATCTAATTGCTTGACGAAGGCAATAACTGTTTTGGTCTGCATAGAGCTAGAATTTCTGAAACACCAAGAAGGTTTTTTGCTAAATATTTTAAAAGTACCTAGCATTTGTCTTGGCCATTTAATAAGAGAAAAAGCATGTGGTTGATGATATATCTCACCATTTAATTTATTTAATGTTTAAATATTCCCTTAACTGTAGTTGTCGAAACCTTAGAAGCATTTGCAGGTGATTCAGGAAACTCCTCTATAACTTGGGTGTTATAGAGGGTGTTACTCCTCTATAACACACACACACACACAGACAGACACACACACAGAGACACACACATCTCTGTCTCTATCTCTCTCTTCATTTTCCATTCAATTCTTTAAATCTGATGCAATCCTAAAATGGTAGATTAGACAATGCTGCTTCAGACAAAAGCTTATGTCACTTTAAAAAATGCTTTGTGACATTCAAATTCCTCCTACAAATAAAAAATTAGGATAGATACAAATCATCTGCTTTAATGCATTTTTGAGATTTGAAAGCAGTTCATGTGCACTCTCACAAATTGGCATCTGGCACAGGAGTAGGAGAGTAGGGGCTGGGTAATTAGAAAGTATTACTTTTTATTCTGAAAATAAAAGTGCTGAACGGACTGCCACTTGCTGCCTTTTCTTTCCCTGTGCAGAATCTAACACTGGCAAAGAAGGTACCAAGAACCTCAACAAGACCTTCACCTCATGGAGTCCAACAGCCATTTTATAACCACATGCACCACTGAAGATGGCCATGCAACAATATCCAGATCCAGCACCGTTCGATCCCAAGACAGAGGAAAGGCCCATCTACATGAGTCGATTCAGGCAATTCTTGCAAGCAAATAATTACCAAGATCTGCCAGACAATCACAAGAGAGCCCTCTTCCTCACCTACTGTGGGACGAAGGTATACAAGATGGCGATAACTCTAATCTCACCTGCAGATATAGAATCCATCTCCTGGACCATGTTGCAGGATGCCCTCAAGGAACATTATGAGCCCACAGCAACACCCCTGGTGAGCAGGAACGAGTTTTATCACCGCTGCCAACAAGAAGGCGAATTGGTGAATGACTTCGTAGCTGCCCTGTGGGAAATCACTTCCAAGTGCAATTTCGTTAGCCCAGAGGAAATGATGAGAGACTGGGTCATTTTGGGCATGAGGGACCTAGCGCTACAAAAGAAGCTTCTCTCAAGGCGAACCACTACATTCCAGGAGGCAGTAGAGGAAGCCAAGGCTGCTGAATCATCTGAGAAATCTAAGTCACCGCTGCCAACCTAAGGAAGACAAACGCCGTCCACCGCACCCACAGAGAGCCTGAGCCGCCCACTGAGGACTCCGATTCAGAGAGTGATCCAAGAAATGATGACGCCTCCATACACCAGGTGTTCAGAGAGAAAAGAACCAACAACTGGGAGGATGATGCTAAAGAACCTCACTGTTCCAGCTGCATGCAAACTCATCATCTTTAATTTAGATTCTAGCGTAACCCCGATTAGGCTAAAGCCCCACAGGGTCCCCTTTGCTCTACAGCCCAAGGTTGATGAGCAATTAGACAAACTAATTGCCCAGGGCATTCTTGAGCCAATCAACCATGCCACATGGGAGACTCCAAAGTTACCCCCATGCAGCCAGATGGATCGATTAGAATATGTGCTGATTATAAGTGTACAATCAATAAGGCTTTACAGCAAAGTGCATATTCAGTCCCAGTAGTACAACATTTGTTGCACTCCCTGGAAAACGGAAACATTTTTGCAAAATTAGACTTAGCCCAGCCATACTAGCAACTACCGGTAGATGCCGCAACTGCTTAGGCACAAACAATAGTGACACACAATTGTTTGTGCCTAAGCAGTTGACTCCTAAGTGCAATTGACTCCAATTTGGGGTCAGCGCCACCCCTGGTATTTTCCAAAGCATGATGGAGCACCTCTTTCAGGGGATCCCGGGGTAGTGCATATTCGATGATGTATTAACATCAGGAAACTCAAAATCACAACTTTTGGATAGACTTAAACAGACACTGAGCCAATTCCAAAAGAAAGGTTTACATGTAAAAAGGAGAAATGCAAAATTGGGATAACACAGGTAGAATTTGTGGGATACTTAATAGACATATCAGGCATCCATCCCACTAATGATAAGGTCAGGGTAATCAAGAATGCCCCAATCCAAAAGAATAAATCAGAACTCCAAACCTTCTTAGGACTACTGAATTTTTACAGTATGTTTTTAAAACAGAAGGCAACAGTTGCTGAGCCACTCCACTGGCTACTGGAAAAGATGGCTACCAGGACCTCGGGGAGGAAGGAAGACCAAGCATTTGCAGTCATCAAGGACTTGTTATCATCGGACAGCATCCTCATACAATATAACGAAACACTACTGCACTTCCTCACCTGTGACGCTTCACCTTACGGGGTCGGCGCTGTCCTCAGCCACAGACTACCGAATGGTGCCAAAGCCTCAATTGCCTACTATTCCAACACCCTATCACTAGCTGAAAAGAACTACAGCCAAATCGACAAGGAAGCGCTGGCCACATTAGCAGGCATTAAGCATTTCCACGAATACCTCTAAGGGTCAGAAATTCAAGCTTATCACTGACCACAAACCTCTGCTAGAACTACTCTCCAGAGACCAACAACTCCCACATACATGTCTCCTAGGTTGACCAGATGGTCTATCTTCTTGTCCAGGTACAACTACCACATCAAACACTGCCCCGGCAAGTCCATCTGCAACACAGATGTGCTCAGGCAATGCCCCATGGCCAAACTTGTAGATGACCCCGTGCCCACACACAGTCTATTCCTCATCGACTTGGAAACCTCAAGCCCAGTAACCTCCAATGAAGTTGCCACTTCACAAGTGGCACAAGGAAAGATAAACTCCTATCCCAAATCATGAATTGGGTGCTGAGTGGGTGGCCACAGGGACAACTATGCCATCAAACAGAAAGAACTATCCACCATAAAAGGATGCCTATTATGGGGGGAGAGAGTAGTCATTCCACAGAAACCCCAGAATCGTCCGGATGAATTCGCTGGCCCAGAGCTACATATGGTGGCCCAAGCTGGATCAAGACATTGCAGAGTGGGTGGCCACCTGCACACCATGTCAGGAAATGAATCCCGCACCCCCATGCACTCCTCCCAGAGAGTGGGAAACACCCAAGGTTCCGTGGTCACGAATCCACATTGACTTTGCCGGCCCAATGGCGGGAAAGTCATTCCTAATCCAAATGGCTCAAAGTGGTTCCCATGGCAGTAACGACCACTGAAGTGACCATCAGAGCCCTGTGAGGACTCTTTGCGACCCACAGGCTACTGGACCTATTGGTTTTGGACAACGGACCCCAACTGACTGCCAAATAGATGGAAATCTTCCTAGCAGAACTGGACATCAGGCCCGCATTGGTGGCACCCTATAGCCCAGCAGGAAATGGACAGGCTGAGAGAATGGTGAGATTAACTAAAGAAACTTTCACCAGAATGGGCCCTGGGGATTGGCAAGAAAAGATAGATAAGTTCTTGTTGACACAACACATCACCCCATGCGCCACAACAAAGAGAAGCCCCACAAAACTATTCAAGGGCAGGAAGCTGAGGTCACAATTGAACAGACTGCACCCTCAGTACTGCCCAGAGACAACCTTGGACTCTAGCCACCCACTCAGGGCATTCCAGGAAGGGGACCCAGTGTCCATGCTGAACCACACAGGTCAACCCAGAAGGGTGAGGGGACATATCGTGGGAATCACCAGTCCCAAGTCCTACAGAGTCCAACTAGAGGACGGCCAGGTCTGGAGAAGACACATCGACCAGCTGCATTGGCAGTGGGGAGATGCCA
>JANHFM010005646.1:59964-77281 GCA_032468115.1 Grayia smithii | reverse complement strand
ACCAGCACCTTGAAGCGAATCCGGAGGGCCACCGGTAGCCAGTGCAGCTCGTGCAGGAGAGGTGTCACACGGGAGTAGTGGGAAGCTCCCGTAACTACCCATGCGGCCGCATTCTGGACTAACTGGAGCCTCCAGTACACCTCAAGGGCAGCGCCATGTAGAGGGAGTTGCAGTAGTCTAGGCGCGAGATGATCAGTGCGTGAGTGACTGTGCGGATGGCATCCTGGTCCAGGAACGGGCACAACTGTCACACCAGGCGGACCTGGGCAAAGGCCCCCCTGGTCACGGCCGTCACATGGTCTTCTAAGGACAGCCGTGAATCCAGGAGGACTCACTCAAGAAACATACAAGACCCATAAAGGACTCAAATGCCTAAATACTAACACTCAGTTTAGTGTAAATTTAGGGAACAAACAGGGTGAACTTGAAGTATTAGTACAAGAAGGCAGATATGATATAGTTATCATTACTAAAACTTGATGGGATTAAACTCATGACTGGAATGTATAGATGAAAGAATAAAGGATATTCAAAATAAACTGACATAACAAAAGAAGAGGTAGAGTTGCACTATATATAAAACATCATTACATCTCTACAGAAATGCACAAAACCCAGGATGAAAATCTCCTAGAATCCATGTGGGTCAATATAAAAGGAAAAAAGAATGACATTGCAATAGGCATATACTACAACAAAGCAGAAGAAATAAATGATATCTTTGCTAATCAATTAACAAATGTATGTAGGAAACATACCACTGTATCAACTGGGAGACAAACTTTGCATCAAGTGGGAGATCAAACAGATTCCTAACCAACCTGACAACTTTGTTATCTAAAAGGTAGAGGAGAGAACTACAGGAAAAGCTATACGTCACCTAATTTTTACTAATAGATAAGAAGTCATAGAGGTAGTTCAAGTCACTGAAACTTGGGGTGAGAATTACCACATCATAATGGAATTCAATATAATGCTAATTGTGTTAATAGAATATATTCCAACCAGTGTCTTAAACTTTAAAAGAGGTGATTTTAAGAAACTCAGAAAGAGCCTAAGAAAAATTCCATGGATGAAAATCCTAAAGGGGAAAACAACTCAAGAAGTGTGGGAAACACTGAAAAATATTATCATAAAAGTTCAATCCAACACTCCACCACTGAAAAAGAAAAACAAGAAATAAAAAACAAAACAAAACAAAAAACAACCAGTATGGCTGCACAAAGATCTCTCTGATAAAAAGGGTAAGTACAAAAAATAGAAAGAGAATATAACTTAGGCAGAATATCAACAGATAGTCCAAATCTGCAAATATGAAGTCAAGAAAATAAAGGCTCAGAATAAACAAAGACTTGCAATAAAAGTCAAATATAATAATAAAAAGTTTCTTTCAACATATAAATAACAAGAAAAAAGTCAAGGAACAGTCAATTCACTAAACAGAGAAGATGGCAAAGAAGTAACAGACAGAGAAAGTAGAGCTGCTTAGCTTATTCTTTGCATCAGTCTTCACACATAAAGAAAATATAGCCCAATCTACCCAAAACGTAACTGTAAAAGACAACTAGAAATAAAAATTAAAATAAGCAAGAAAATGGTAAGAGAACACTTGTCTGACCTTGATGAATATAAATCACTAGGATGGATTATATCCCAGACTTTTGAAGTATCTGACAGATGTTATCTCAGAACCATAAAAAATCTTGGAGCACCAGGGAACTATCAGAAGATTGGAAAAGAGCTGATGCGGTTTTCATCTTCAAAAAAGGAGGAAAAAACCAGATCCAGGATCTACAGACTAATCATCAATACCTGAGAAGATACTGGAAAAAAATAATAAAAAAACAGATCTGTGAATATCTAGAAACAAATGAAGTTATAACTAGAAACCAGCATGGATTTATTAAAAATAGATCATGCCAAATCAATCTCTTTGACAAGGTGACTAAATTAGTAGACCAGTGATATGCTGTGGATATAGTATACAGGGCATTCAACGAAGTAAACCACAACCTACTTCTTGGTAAACTAGAAAAATGTGGAATAGTCAGCATCACTACCAAATGGATTTGTAACTGGCTGACAAACCATACTCAACAAGAAGTCCTTGATGGTATTACATCTACATGGCCGCAGGGTTCAGTCTGAGGCCTATTACCAGGACATTGATCTTCACAAATGACTTAGTAGAAAGAGATCTCGTGAAATTTGTAAATGACACTTAGCTTGCAGGAATAGTCAACATCTCAGAAGACAAGCTCTGGATCCAAAAAGATATTTACAAACTTGAACAATGGACCCTATCCAACAACATGAAATATTATGTGGAGACAAGTAAGGTTTTATATCTAGGCAGAAAAAAAACCAAAGGTACAAGTACAGATTAGGTGAAACTTGGTTCAAAAACAGTAACTGTGAGAAGGACCTTGGAGTTCTAGTGGGCAATCACTTAAACATGAACCAGCAGTGTGCAACAGCAGTCAGAAAAACTAATACAGGTTTGGTTTGGTTGTATAACAGAGGCATAGAATCAAAATCATGTGAAGTATTAGTATTACTTTATAAAGTCTCAGTAAGACCATACCTGGAATACTGCAGCCTATTTTGGTCACATTACAAAATAGTTGTTGAGACTTTGGAAAAAGTGAAAAGAACAGCAACTAAGATGATTAAAGGCCTGGAGACTAAAATATATGAAGAACAACTGCAGGATTTGGGTTTGGCTAGTCTAGAGAAAAGAAGGATTAGGGGTGACGATAGTAGGATTCCAATATTTGTGGGGCTGCCAGAAAGAAGAAGGGATCAATTTATTTTCCAAAGCACCAGAAGGCACGTTAAGAAACAATGGATGGAAACTAATCAAGGTGAGAAGCAATCTGGAACTAAAGAGAAACTTCCTAACTGTGAGAACAATTAATCAATGGAACAGCTTGTCTTCAGAAGTTGTAGGTGCTTCATCACCAGTGGTGGGTTGCTATCACTGGTAGTGGCGGCACCGGAGGCTCCGCCCACCCACCTGTTCACGTGCACGAGTAAACTGGTAGCAAACTAAATTGAAACCCACTATTGTTCATCACTGGTGATTTTTAAGAAGACTGGACAACCACCTGTCTGAAATGGTATGGGGTTTCCTGCTTGAGCAGGGGATTGAACTCAAAGCAGGGGTGAAATCCAGCAGGTTCTAACAGGTTCTGGAGAACCGGTAGTGGAAATTTTGAGCAGTTCGGAGAACCGGTAGTGGAAATTTTGACTAGTTTGGAGAGCTGGCAAATACCACCTCTGGCTGGTCCCAGAGTGGGGTGGGAAGGGAGATTTTGCAATATCCTTCCACCAGGAGGGGAGGGAATGGGGATTTTGCAGTATCCTTCCCCTGGAGTGGGGTGGGAATGGAGATTTTGCAATATCCTTCCCTTGCCACGCCCACCATGCCACGCCCACAGAACCGGTAGGAAAAAATTTTGGATTTCACCCCTGTCCAGAAGCAATTAGTGTTCCTTAGGGCAATATCAGGAAATAATCCAGAAAAATACCATACATTGGTTTTATGAAAATCTGTCAAGACATTCAAGGAAACTGGCAAGCAAGGTGCACTTTTTCTATATAGACATAGGTGATTAAGGAAGATCCCCAGTTCCAAATCCCAAACAAATGATAATGAATCCAGATAGCCAGTTTAATCAAATGAATCTGGATCTTCTCGGTTATTTAAACCAAGAAAGAATAGTTTAGTGTGACTTAATAATCTTCTTAGATCAAGGTAGGGCTTTTTCAAACAGAGTTCTTGTAAATGTTTCCTTGAAGCAGAAAGGAATACATCCCATCCTGAAAGAAGTATTAACCATGTTCTATGATGGATTCTGTTCAGTCACATTCTGGCTGAGAAGAATCCACTTGAACAGAACAAGCAGTTGCTCACTGTGATCCAGCACAACAATGGAGACCAAGATGAGGCAAATTTATCCAACATTGCAAAGAACAATCAATATGGCTCACAGGAATCTTCTCACAATCTCTGTTCCCCTCCCCCACCAAGTGAATGGAGGAGATGCCACACAGTGTGGAAAAATACTGCCAACCTTTTCTTGCTGACACAGTAGACCCTTCTTTTCCATTTTATTTATTTATTAAATTTATATGCGGCCCATTTCATGGTTTGAGGCATCTCTGAGCAGCTCTTGTACGTATGTATTTTTTTCTTCTTTTTTGTCCCTTTGTGTTGACTCTTGGTGGCTGCCTGGACAAGGCCCTCCAGTTTTCTTGGCAAGGAATTTCAGAAGCAGTTTGTATTGCCTCCTTCTTAAGCCTGAGAGAAAAGGACTGGCTCAAGATCACCCATTGGCTTTGTGCCTAAGACAAAATTAGCACTTAAGAGATTCCTATTTTCTACCCTGGTGCCTTCACTACCACACCAAACTGGCTCTGTATTTCTTTTACTGTACCTATAACCTATCCTAGTGCCAATGGACATACGATGATATACAAGATCTAACAAAAAGAAAACAGGAACATAACAAATCCAGACCAATATCCAACTGGCAAAATAAACACAGAAAGAAAAATTAAATGCCCCAGTAACACCCCCTCCCCCAAAAGCCTGGTAGTTATAATCAGCTGGTACCAAAAGCGACCTGGAATAAAACTCTCTCACTAGATTACTGGACTGGGCACATTCAATTTTAATAAGGTGCCGCCTGATTCATTCCAGTGCCATGCAGTTTAGGGTTTTAAATGAAACAGTCAACATTTGACTTGAAGTCCACAGACCTACTGACCACCAGCAACCTTGATAATTGAAGTTACAGAGAATTTCTTCACCTTAACTTATTCACCATGGATCTGGCTGAATGGGGCCAACTGGACCTGCTCTATGTTGGTCACAGCAGATACGAAGCCTTGAGCTGTTCTTCATGAAATAAAATATTTATTACTTTCAAAGCCCTGAAACTTTATTAGTTGCATCTTTGTTTAACCATTCTCTAACTTCACCAGTTTTCTCCCTACAAGGTAAACTGAAGTCCAGGACATTGTGAATATTTCCTTTACAGGCATCACTTGGCTTTTATTGCAGCTCTCTAACTTTTCCAAGCTGTCTTGCTTGATGACCAAGCTGCTTGAGGTGCTATCGCCTTTACTTCAGGCTAAGCAACAATCTGGCAGAGCAATGAAAATCACCTACCCTTGGTTTGTGCCCCATTCGTTCCGGATGCAAAGGTGTTTGTGCACTGGATCCTTCATGTAACCTTCATAGCAAAGACACTCACCTTGAAGTGAAAGAACAAAAACAAGAGAATAATAAATGAGTTACGTAACAACTCTGAAAAGGGAATGAGTTTTGCTGGGAGCTGTCAATTTAGTATGCAGCAGGAGTGGAGAAAGAAAAATGCTATACTAGGAATTACTAGGAATCGAATTGGAGATATAAAGCACAAGATCACAATGCTTTTCTACAAGCCTCCTGCATACCATTCTCGCCACCCTATCACATGCAGTGTATCATACAGCTGGGAATAATACAGTACATAAAATGGCAAAAAATAGGCAGAGTCAGAGGATCAATAAGAAAAGGAGCCTGGACATTTTTAGTGTAATATACTAAAAATATGATGCCTGTTCTGTGATTGGTCTCTGATCTCTTACCCTCCACAAACAAACAAACAAACAAACAAGTAAGCAAATATGACTGATTCCAGTTTTATACAATAACTGTGTCACAATCTCACATTCCCTTATTTATTGATGAATCTGAAAATTTTTGTTTATTTGGAACCTGCAATTATTTTTTTTAAATATGAATGTTTTTGCTGATTCAGTCATTATGATTCTAGCCATCTTGCAAGCAGCAATATACAAATGTCCAGTAATAATTAAAAAATAATCCAATGTATTAGTTGTGAGACATTTTCTACTAAATGAGATTCCAAGGAATGAGATGTCAACATCTTTTGCTTACTCCTTTTTACACTTTTATACCTTTTATTTTATTTTATTCCCTTTCCTTCCTTTATGCTACCCAGGTCACTGCTTTATAAATTAAAAAACAATAATTATTTGGAACCCTACTGGGCCTTTCAGGGACTTCTTCTCGATTAGCTCTCAGGCATTCCTGTTTGAAAACCCAGCTTCACCCAGCTTTTCATTCTAAAGAAATTACATTAGTTTAGAAAGGAATAAAGCTATAATCACTGAATGTAGTAGAGCGCACTTTTGAGGAAATACATAAAGGTCACACTGCATCAACTGTGAGAGGAGAGCATAACAAAAGATTATAAAAGTATAAAGGGAAAGTTGACAGAAAGAAATTGTTCTCCTTTCATATTGCTAGAATGAAATTGCCAACAGGTGCAAAGCAGAGAAAAGAAAGATGCTTACTCAGTGGAAAGGCCACAAAAGTGAAGCTCTCCCACTGTCCCATTCAAACCAACCACTTATTCAGAAGTGAATTCCTTTTATGATGACTGTTTCATCCTCTACTTGGCCAGGCTTTTGGCAAATCAACACTTTTTTTCCCCTTCCACACTCACCCTTTTATCATGTCTATCTTTTGGCAACTAAAATGGAAATCCTGTGTAGGGATCACACACACACATACACACACACAATATCCTGCCTTTGTTATTTTTATGAATAATTTAAGGCAGCAAACATACGTAATAGTTCTTCCTCCTCCTATTTTTACCCCAACAACCACCCTGTAGATTAAGTGGGTTAAGAAAGAGTGACCAGCCCAAGATCACCTAGATAGTTTTTATGCCTAAAGTGGTACTAGAACTCACAGTCTCCTGGTTTCTATCCTGGTGCCTTAACCACTAGAACAAACAGAGTTCTACATCTCTGTGTGGCCATTTGGGGGTGATTATTTTTACTCAGATATCAAAGGTGCTGATGGTAACCATAGATTGAGATATTTGCAGTATGATTGGTCACTTGAACACCCAACTAGACTGCTTCTCCCAGGTGATGGAATTAAAATTAGACATTGCTAGCATTAAAATAAGATTCAGTGACAACTCTAGCTCCATAAGTGACTTGAAACAGACAGCAGGGAGAGGTCCCATTTTATCCTGTATCTCAAGCAATGAAGTAGTTTGAGTTTCCCTGCCATATATTATTATGATGCCCAAAAATCTGCAATTGCAATCATAAGTTAATTTGTGTTTTAAGGCTTACAGACATACGATAATTCCACTGAATGCACTTCTTTACTCCTCCCCCTAGATGGCATTTCTGAAGAGCCTTGGTGGCGCACTTAGCTAGTGCACTGCCTAAGTGGTTCCACTTAGTTCCAGCTGCCTGCAATTAGTGCCGGTTTGAATCTCACCAGGCTCAAGATTCACTCAGCCTTCCATCCTTTCGAGGTAGGTAAACTAAGGACACAGATTGTTGGGGGCAATAAGCTGACTTTGTAAAAATGCTGCTTGGGGAGGGGGCAAAAGCCCTAATAAGCAGGCATGTACAAGGAATGAAGGCTATGCTTTGTGCTTAATAAATTGTAAGCTGCCCTGAGTCACCGGAGAAGGGCGGGATATAAGTTGAAATTTTTTAAAAAGGCCTAAATTAAGTAAGTTCTGTCTTTTGAATTATATTGGACATATCTGTAGGTAGGGAAGAAGAAGAGGACTCCATAGTTGTATGCTTTAAATACTAGCTACACAGCTATTTAGTCAGATTACAGCCAAAAAGAACAAAAGGTACAACAGAAGTACTTATTTTGTTATTTTTTTTTCTTTTTTGGAAGGCAAAACCATTTTTACAGAATGCTGGCAAAAATCTATGAATTTAGAAATAAGCCCGAGGAAGGTGTTTGAAACCATCCCCCTCAGAGGCCTGCTACAGTTGGCAGCTGCTATGGCAGATGGTTGTGAATAAGTGAAATGCAGACACGATGGGCAAATCAGTCACATCATATCAAAGGGGAACAAACATGCCTCCTGTGAGCATGTGCAAAAGAGAGAAGGCTGGACCAATCTCCTGAGATATACCATCTCTAGATTTTGGGGGTAGCACCTGGAAATTCATAATTGTGCGTGTTGAAGAAATGGTAGAATCTAGCACCATTCGTATTAAAAACTATTATATTTTCAGGTTCTCCTAACAGAGCACATATAAAATCTGAGTGCAGGTATTTTTTGTAATAGTTCATAGGAAAGATCATCAGCCTAAATCAGAGAGAGTAATATAATCTATCAAAAAATAGTCTGCTGGGTAGAAGAAAAATTGGATTCAAGATAAGGGAACTTCATATGACTTTTTGTTATCACCATACAGAAACAAAGGAAATGTGAAGGTTTTTCCACCACAGTTATTGATAGTTTTGGAAACTTGACAATCTCCCAGATACATGTCAATCACCACATTGCACCCACCTACCAGTTTCAGGATCACACTCATGTTCACAAGGGTCGAGAAGTCGTCGAGCACACATATCCAAGGCCCATGGCCCACTAGAATTTTGCTGGGAGAAAAGAACCACCTGGGCAGGATTTAACCAGTCACTGGCATCCAGTTGGTTCCCCTCTAATAAGATAAATCGGCTTCCTGCAACAGAAAATGGAAAGAAACTGCATTCTGAAAGAGGAGTACTGAAGGCATTTTCATGGGTGAGATCTAAATTTCCCCTAAGTCTTCCCTCTAATTTGTGTCACATACAAAAGAAAATTGATTTGTAATGTGAATGAATATTTTGTCTAATGTAACTTAAATCCACTTTATAATTTGTGTGTGAAAATATCCTCAAGGTTACTTTTGTAATGTACTTAACAAGCATTGGTTCTTCTCTTTGAGCAAAAACATTAGGCAGACATATTTTCTTTCATTTCTGGAGATGATCTGGAAATAAGTCTTCTAGGACCCACTTCAAATATCCCCAATAATCCTGTTTTGAAGATTCAGCCATTGATCATTACAGATGCAGATCATACAGATGTCCATCTCGGAGATATGGTTACACATGTGTCTATTATCTTCTATCATGATTTTTAGGACAATTTATACAAAAGCATATCTAGGCTAACAAAAAAAGCTCAAACAACAGAAAGTATGAAAGTAAATATGATACCATGAAAGCCAGCTGACTCTTCAACAGAGATCCATGAAACCGGGTTGCTCCAAGGACAAAATCTCCTATTAAATTTCCAGCTAAGATAACTCATTTTTTTCCTCCAATCAGGGTCAGTTGTTCCATCAATCTGATCTGTTCTCCATCCTCTACTTCTGTCCTCTTTCACAAGCATCTTCCCCCTCATTGGCCTAGATGTCAGAACATCTGTCTAGACTGCTTCACTTTAGATCACAGTAAGAAATTGCATACCTTAATAAACAAATTATTGGGACACAGAAGAGTTTTCCATTAGGAAGCAAAGTTCTGCTTCAACCTAATTGGATTTCTACAAGAATTAATCTTTCCATTTTCAGTATTGGAGAGTAAGTTATGTAACACACATCCATCCAAAATGGTATGACCGACTTCTCCTAAGGCCAATGTTGAATTAGCAATGGTTTCCAAAGATAAAATCTCTTATTGGCTGTTCACTTATCAGATGACAAATGTGACATACATGTTGTTAGATTCTGCTTTTCGTTCACTTCATCTGCCAACAGAAGGTGAGGGGGCCTATGCCTACCACAGTGCAAGTGGGACACAGCTCAGCATTTTTGTAGGGGTGGCATTTGCTTCCAATGTTCTGGGAAGTGTTTGCAAAGGAAAATGGAGCTCTAATACCCATAAGTCACATTTTCTTTTCTATAAACATGTTGGCTCAAAGTATTGTTTTAAAATAAAATCTGTTGATGTTTTTACCTTGTTTATGCTAAAAAGGCCTCTCATTCTAATTCTACACTAAATTTAAGATTATATCACGCCTATGAAAAAGTATCTTTCTTTTACCATATTACCATATTCTCAATGAATCTCCCACATTCTCCAATGCAAAGTTCTCACTTAAACCTTAAACATAGTGCTTACATTTTTATTAAATGTATTTGTTTCTCACCTATTTTAAAAATATTGAAGCACTTTACAACAGTTTTAAAAATGTAGAAGACCAAAATAAATGCAGGATAAATTCAGAATTAAAAACTATCTATTAAAAAAAGGAGGGGGAAGAGAAGATTAAGTGACTGGAAAAAGCAAACGTAATAATATGACATCTGAAACACAATAGAACTGGAGCCTGCTGTATTTCAGAACCGAAATCATTTAAAAAGAGAAGTGCCACAGTACAGAAATCCACCTCTGTTTTTCCTATCATTCTGCAGACAGCAAGACCTTATTTAAAGATTAATGCAGTCTGTAGAATTGGTGGTTGAAGTAATCTTGTGCCAAGTTTTTTAGAATGTTATATGGACTGCTAGAATGTGTTCTGCATGGGACTGCCCTTGAAGAGTATTTTGAAGTTTCACCTGGTGCAAAATGCAGCAGTTATGGCTGTCCTAGAAGGAACATGTTACATGTCTGCTCTGTGAGCTGCACTGTTGCTGGTTTGCTTCTAGGTGTAATTCAAGGTGCTGATTTTGACCTTTAAAACAATTTGTGGCATGGGGCTCTTTGACGGACTGCCTTTTTCCAATTATTTCTACCTGTCCAATCAGGTCCTGCAGGAGACGCATGTTGTGGATCCTGTCCACTAAGGCATTCTATCTGACGGGACCCCAGGATACAAGCCTTTTCTGCTGTGATCTCCATCCTCTGGGTGAGACCACAACATTCCCCTTAAATTACCATTAGCCACAATCTTTATGGCCTTTTGGAAAGTCTTCAAAACAGGGTTTTTCCACTACACTTTGGTATCCTTTGAAGCAGAGGGCCTGCATTTTAGTTGCACCATTTATGACATCTTTAGTAGCCATTTCTAAATTTGGATTTTACTTATGGAAATTACCGGTATTTGTTTAAAATGATTTTATATTATTTTTGTATTATATATACAATTATATATTATTGATTTTTACATTTTAATTGTTGATTTTTTTGGCTACCCAGAGTCACCATATATGAGATAGGCACACATATAAATATATGTATCAACTTGACTTAAATTGTGTTGACACATTAGTGTGGGAAGTCAGAATTTCTTAACTTTTTAATGTATTTATTATGCAAATTTATATGATCACTCACTCATCTTTCAATCAATCCTGGTGGGTAAATATAAGAAGCAAAAAAAATAATAGCAAAACAATAAAAAGAGTAAAAATATGAAGTAAACGCTATATATTCAAGCAGACCAAATATGGACTGTGTCACATAAACATTCTAGTTCTAGAGTTTGAATCAAGTACCAAGTTCTAGAGTCTTCTGAAAAGCCAACAGGATTATGGCACTTGGAATTTCAGTGAGGACAATGAATTGCATCCAGAAACTGACTAGGAACCATCATAATTAATCAGGCAGGGGAGTTATAAAGGCATACTGAGGAGTACCCAACTGCTCCTACTGCTTTATTCTGAATCAGCTGCAGTTTACAAATGGTCTTCAAGTGATCCCCAAGTAGAATGCATTGCAGCAGTCCAAATGGGAAATGACCAATGCATGAAAGAACATGGGCTACTGATTCAGAAACATGCACTATTGGTGCACAAGATGAATTTGTGCAAAGGGTCTCATGGCCACAGCTTCCCCAACTTGTTGAGCAGGAGTCACGAATCCAGGTGGACTTCCAGATTGCACTCCTACTCTGACTGGGGGAATGCTTAAAGATCTCAGGTAGGGAGCAAAACGCACAATCATTTGATATTGTTAGAATTAAATAGGAGCCTCTTTCCCCTCATCCACATCCTTACAGCCACCAAGCACTGAGAAGGAATCTTGACAGCATCACTTGGGGAGCTCATGGTAGAGTTGTATAACTGAGTATCACCAATCTACCAATGATATTTAACCTCATCCTAACAGATGATCTAATACAGTGGTCCTCAACCCCTGGTCCATGGACTGGCACTGGTCTGCAGCATGCCAGAAACTCTGCAAACAAGCAAAGCTCCATCTGTGGGATGCAGGCAGCACACAAAACCATGCCCCCTCTGGTCTGTGGCCTCCACAGAACTGGTCCCTCGTGCCCAAAAAGTTGGGGGCCTGCTTCATGTAGATTCTAAATGGGAGTGAGAACAACATCAAACCCTGAGGCATCTTGTAAATCAGGGCTTTCAGAAAATATCTTTTTCTCCCATTATTGGTGCTCAATGGAATTGTACTTAGAAGAAGGAGGAGAACCACTGAAGCACTGTGCCCTCATCTCACAATCCCCTAAAATGGTACAGAATACTATGGTCTATGATATTGAAAGCCACCAAGAAATCAGAGGATCGAGACATCACCCCTATCTTTGGTTGCCACTAGGTTGCCACATGTGACTAACATGTGTGAATCTAGGCTAAAGGGAGTTCACATAATATGTTTCCTCCAGGGCCCTTTCAATCTATAAGCCTACTGCCTTCTCTTGGTGAAAATTGTACATAATTACTGGTTCAAACAATATCTTCTGGTATGTATGTATGTATGTATGTATGTATGTATGTATGTATGTATATGTGTATGTATGCATTTGATTTATATATCCCTTTATCTTATTGTGGTGACTCTGGGTGGCTTACAATATTAAAAAATCATAATACAAATAACACCAAATTATATATAAAGGCAATTCACTTTACTCAATCTTCCGAGCTTACTAGGTATGGGAAATACCCATATCAAATCTGAAAGAGGGGAACTAATATGTATCCTGTTTCCCCCAAAATAAGACATCCCCTGATAATAAGCCCAATCGGGCTTTTGAGCGCATGGCAATAAGGCCAAGTGCTTATTTCAAGGTTCAAAAAAATAAAAGACAGGGTCTTATTTTCAGGGAAACACAGGTATGTAGATAAATATGGTAAAAAGTATAGAAAACAATTCTGTAGGATTACTTATGTTCCTGGAACCACAAACTATTAAGGGCACATTAATCTCCCAGAAGAACTTGATCCAGAAAATTAAAGAGGCAAAGTGGGTTGGATACAAATCAGGGCAATGAGATCTGCTCTTCACAAAGACAATAATCAATGTGCACCATGTTCAGGTAGCCATAACCTTAATTGCAAATGAAACGTACCCAGATACACATTTTATATAGTTTTCTGGAGGCAACATGAATAGAACAGGGAGGGTACCATTTTTACTCTAGCCAGGCTTTGACTATGAATATTTTTGTACAACTGTTATGCAGAAATCTTCCTTCTCTCCCATTCTTTTTCTTGGAATGGTGTGCTTCTTAAATAGTATGTCTGAGAGTAGATGCAGCCATGCTACTGATCTTTGTAAGATGTTTTGGGAGTTATACTAATTAGAACAGAAGGTATCAGGAGGCACAGAAATACAATAAACAAATACAGGATGACCATTTGGAATTCTAATCAGTTCTTTATGGATTTATTCATGACTATATTCACGTACATATCTACAACTAACAGGAAAGGATAAATAGCCAACAGTTGGAGGATGTTAGCTTTCTTCAATTTGGTGCTTTCCAGATGTTTCAAAATTGAAACATGCAGAATTTTCATTTTGAATTAAAAGTAGAAATCCTGGAAACTGCAATCCCAGAAAATCTGAAAGATGCCCAATTAATGAAGGCTAATGAAGATGTTACACTGTCGTTACATGCTCTAGGCAAGAGCCGGTGAGAAAGATCAGTCAAAAGTAATTCTTGTTTTACCTGACCAATGTGCAAATATATGTCAGAGTTTCATAGTATGCTCTAGTAACAAACATTAACATGCATGTTACACCTAATACTGATCTGACAAGATAAGTGGAAGATTGGCTTACCATCAGCAATAAGATGCTCCGGTACATGAAGTGTTATCTTGACCATAAGTGGACAACTCACATGAGAAGCACAGACCAGACCAATGACACAGCTGGTGATGCTGATGAGAGTCAGAGTTGTCTTGCTAACAGGACTTCTGGGTGAACCCACTAAAACAGTAAGAAAAAGAAGTCAATGGAATCCAGATGTGCCTCTCACAGGCCACAATACTGAGCTAGCACAACGGCTCTTGGTGGAACCTTTTATGAATCAGAGCCCTGGGCTAGTGCAATGGCTTTTCATGGGGTCTTTATGGACCTGGGGTCCTGAGCATTCAGCAGAAAGAGGTGCAGACACTGAGGTGAAATATAATCATTCTATTTTGGGGTGGGGTGGGATAGGGTGGGAGGGAAGGCATGTGAGAAACAGTCTTTCTCATTTGTGTAGATTTAGAAATAGAGCTGGGCAATTTCTTGAAGCAGTGTCAGTTAACAGCCTGCACCTTAATTGGTGGCTATGAACAGCAGTATCCCTCATTACCAGCCCACAAGTGCGTAGACATCAGGTTCCCCAGAGTAATTAATGATACTTCGTAGACTGCTTCAGTCCACCTGCTTTCTCCAAATGGAATCTATTCTTGTCTCAGTCATGTTCCCTGAGTGGCAGCCTTTTTACACCTCCCCGGGTGTCAAGGCATTTTGCCATCAACTCTCTCTTGACAGGCGGTATGACATCCCATCCAAGCAGAAGCAGTGTTCAGATATACTATACGTGCTAGGGTAGCACATAAAATCTGAAGCCACAGACAAGCTCTTACGCTTAGACGCTTGTTTATACAGCCTCAGGCCATAAGAAATGCGAATTGTGTGGATTGTTTGTGTATGTTTTAGCCAGCCACCTAAAGGATGCATCTGTGGTAAAAGCTGAAAGTAAAATGAGTTCTTTGAAAAAATAAATCAATGAAAACAGATGAGTTTCAAAACAAATGCGTTGAGCAAGGTTATTTTTTTAAAAAAAAACATAAAACAAACATCATGGTCTGCTTCTGTTACCTGGACTGGGTGGAACTGGTTACAGAACTTTTGTGTTTGTATTCTGTACACACAGCAACCATATAAAGTAAATGAAGCTGAGACTTTCTCCCTTAGACTTAACACCCAGTGGCAGTGACGATGTTTTCTCATGTTCATTCTGTTTCTGTCATTGCTCCATCTTTGTATGTTGCCCTTGCCTTGACCAGATGTCTCTTTTATAATCAGCATCTCAAATGTTTTCTTTATACAGCAAACAGGACTTAGCATTTTTTTTCTGATGCTACCTTTTATGTACAGTACACCTTAGTAGTATGTACTACTGTAGCTGAAGAGCTGTAGAGATCCATTCAGGATTGTGGGTAGGAAAAGAAAGCTGCCGCCCTACCAAATTTCAAATACTCACTCAGCTACCTCTCATTCTTGATAACTCTTCTGGAATGTTCCTCAAGCCCATATTTTGATTTCTTCTTCATTCAGGAGTTATATTACTATAATTATTCATCATGTCTTTACTATCATCAGACTAGTTTCCATTACAACTCATGAGAAGTTACTACCTATGCCTAATTTTGTTCTACTATAAATATGTGCTTTAATTCCTTTCTTAAAAATCAAAAGACTGTGAGTTCTAATTCCACTTTAGCCAGCTAGATGATCTTGGGATAGTCATCCTCTCTCTGCCTAACTCATCTCATAGGGTTGTCATTGTGAGGAAAATAGGGGGAGGTATGAGTACTAGGTAAATTCGCCATCTTCAGTTACTTATAAAAATAATAAAGGTAGGGTTTTTTTAAAAAAAGAAATCTTTAAAAGGCTTTGTTGACTCAGTTCCAGTCTACTATGGTTTTGATTACTTAGCTTACATTTCTTTTCAATATATCTAATCTTTAAAAACCTTACTTTTCTAATGTTCACTTTATTGCCTTTCAGTTAAAAAAATACTATGTAATATTTGAGATACCAGGAATATATCTAGCAATATTTTTTTTGACTTTATTCTTCTTTACTCAGTCCTGTGGTAGCATCTTCTTATGCTATCAACATCAACTGTCTACATCTTCTTATTCCCAAACTGTTCCCTCCCACTACACTTTTTCTTTTACAAGAACCTATTCTAAACACTTATTCTAAAGCACTTGAATACACAATATGAGGAGACACTTAATAATAGTGGTGAACATCCTATCTCTTCTCTCCCATGTCTTAATAGATAATAGATGTTTGAACCTGGATCTATACATGTACACTTATACACTCCATGTTTGTATCTTTTTGTGTATATATGCACAAGTACTCATCAAAATTTAATGTATTAATAGTCCAGATATTGTGTTATTGTTACATTTTATATAATTATGTAATGATACTATATAATGCCAATTTTCAGGACAATCAAACTACTGACAAGGCCAACAATGGCAATTTAATAATATCATTAGAAAAATATTGCAATTGCATTGGTGTTTTTTAGATCTTTACCTTATAGCTCTTAAGATAGTCATTTTGTTATACAATGCCTAGTTGCTTCTGTGAGATGGGCAGAGATAGATAGATGGATGGATGGATAGATAGATAGATAGATAGATAGATAGATAGATAGATAGATAGATAGATAGATAGATATACATACATACATACATACAGAGAATATATATATATATATTCACTTTTTTTTTCTTGGAAGAGATTTAAGGCATTTATTTAAATGTTGATCCTACCTTGTAAGTGCATAACATCAGCTGCAGACATAACATCATGAAACTCAATAGGTTGCAAGCTGATGAAATTCTATCCTACCGATATCTCAGCAGCCTTACTGTAATTACAAAACTATTATAGCTTCTCAATAATGTAAAAGGAAGGGCTTTATGTGTAACAAAAAACCCCTTGGTGAAGTCTTACACAGATGTAATACATTATTCCTAATTTTTAACTAAGAGCTCTGAGTAGGGTGTGAGATGAAAAAAGACTTTCAAAAGATATTAATCTATGTACACACACAATAATAGTATCTTAAGAAGACACATTACATACTGTTGTCAGTATGCATGCACAGAAATCAGTATCATGTAATAATATTAATATGTAATGTTTGCATGTATATATCTTTATGCACATGCTACAGACAGAAAGAGTCATCTTTATTTATCTACATGAATATGAGCACTGGTGTACTTTTATATTCAGAGTTGTGTAAACACATCCTTTTTTTAAAGCAGTCACATTGCAATAAGCAATGTGCACAGTCACTCATGCCTTCGTCACCTCAAGGCTGGACTACTGCAATGCCTTCTACATGGGGCTGCCCTTGAGGTGCACGCAGAGGCTCCAGTTGGTCCAGAATGCGGCCACGTGGGTGGTCATGGGAGTCCCATGATAGTCCCATGTAGCACCACTCCTGCGCGAGCTGCACTGGGTCCAAGTTGTCCTCCATGTGCGCTTCAAGGTGCTGGTTTTAACCTATAAAGCCCTACATGGCTTAGGCCCAGGGTATTTGCA
>JANHFM010005646.1:41990-52539 GCA_032468115.1 Grayia smithii | reverse complement strand
AATTGTTATATGTGTTTCTTTTAATCTTTGTAAGCCGCCCCGAGTCCTTCGGGAGAAGGGCGGCATATAAATACAAAGTTTTTAAAAAAATTATAAAGTGGCCCAATTCAAAACAAGTCAAGTTAAAAAATCATGAAACCATCAACCTCAGAACAGAACATAGTGATTGAGTTCATTTCCCCAAAACACTTCTTGAACGTCAGATTCACTGAGCGCCCTGGCCCAACAGCCCGGCCTTTTGAAAGGGACAACAGGACGGGGATTGTCCAAATGTGGGGTGTAAGCTGCTTCACTGATCAGGCACCGTGACAGGGGTGCCACGCTCCGTGGCTCCTGTCGGATGGCCCTGCTTGACAGGAGGGAGTGGGAGTGTGCCGGCTCTGGTGGGCGCAGGCCGAATTCATAGGAGCTGAATGGGCTGCAGATAACCTGTGCATTTTATCTACTATAAACATTTTTCCTGTGGCCTTTGTTTTGAGAAGGAGGGCCCAAATTGGTACCACCTATGCTTTGTCACCCTAGCCCAGTGCCCACTTGACCTGGCCTAGGCCTTACACGGGCACTTTTGCATGTCTATAACTACCAGCTCAACTACATTCTGGACCAGCTGCAGCTTCCAACTCAATTCCAGGTGGAGATCAATAATCCCAGCAGAGGCAGAAATGACGCTGGGTGCAATAATTGATGGCAAAAGGCATTTGTGTAAGGTCTTCCTCACCACGGCTGTGTTTGCCCAGTTCCTTATCCACCAGCTTGCCTTGTAATGGAAGGGCTGCTTCTTCTCTCCTTTGGAGCATAGCCGCCTCCTCACATCCACCCACACGGTTGCCCAATTCTGGCTGGGCAGGGAAACGCAATTCTGAATTTGCACCCTGATATTCAATCTTCCTCCCCACAGGGTGGGAGGGCTGGGTGTCCAGGTTCCCACAAGTGGGAGGGCCTGCAACTTGAGATGAAGCCACCCAGCAACCTTGCAGAAGAAACCTGGCTGGGGGCTTCCCATCCTCCATCTCCCAAGGCCTCCCTGACTGTGCCTGCCATTTGGTCTCCTCAGAGGAAGACGCTGAGGGCAAGAAGAGCTTTGTCTACCATATTAACGATGGCGTCTATGGTTCTTTTGGCTCAGTCATCTTCAGCAACATCTGCCCCATCCCCATCCTGCCTAAGGTAAGGAGAGGTCCAAGACTCAGCAAGGGACAGAAACCCCTCCTCTTCTTAGCGAAGGGGAGCCCAAGTGCCAAAGCACCAGAGAAGGACCTGAAGTCCAGTTCCCCCTCCCTGTGTCCTGCCTCCGCCAGTGGTGGCAATGGCTTCCCCCCTTCTGGGCTTTGAGTGACAGCCCGTTTCCTCCTCTCTTCTGACTGTGCGCCAGCAGGTCAGCGTCCTGCGCTTTTGGTACAGAGCAGGTCACATAAGGAAGGCCAGCAGGGTGTTCTGGGGAGGATGTGGGCCTAGGAGAGTGATGGCAAACCTTTTAGACACCGAGTGCCCAAACTCTGCACGTCCATGCCCAAACTGAAAGGTGAGCGTGCGAACGTGTGCACGCATGAACATGCACGAGCGCACGCCAGGACATTCAGGTGTGCACAGCAGAAACCCGAAGACCAGCTGGCCGGTGGGAGGCAAGGCATCCCAACCCAAGCAGCATGGCAAGGGGTAAGACCTTTTTCTTTCGTGAGTTTCTGTTTCGTTCTTTGCAGGGAAAGAAGCTCGCAAAAGAAATGCCACTGAGATACGACCTGGGGCAACGGTGCGCATGCCAGCAGAGAGGGCTCTGAGTGCCACCCCTGGTACACGTGCCGTAGGTTCACCATCTCAGGCTAGGATCAAAGAGGCGTTGGTTCAGTTCCACCCACAACCATGGAAATCAGTGGGTGACTTCGGGCCCTCTCTCTTTCTTCCCCCTGGAATCTGAACCCTTTCTTGGAGCTGTGATTGGCGGCAGCTTTCCTGCAGAGCCACCTCCGCATCCAAAGGGATAGTAGCTCACATTACAATACTGGAAATTGTCTGCCATGGACATTCTGAATATCTAAGAATATATAAAATTACTGCAAATAGGATTTAGGATTCTGAGAATGTATAAAACATCTCAGAATACAATAGTCCTTGATTTACAACCATTCATCTAGTAACCATTCAAAGTTACAATGGCACTGAAAAAAGTGACATGGTTGTTTTTCACTCTTACAACCATCACAACCCATGATCACGTGATCAAAATCCAGACCTTTGGCAACTGACTCCTATTTATGACGGTCAGTGTCCCGGGGTCATGTGATCCCCTTTGGCAACCTTCTGACAGGCAAAGAGAATGGGAGAAGCCGGACTCACTTAACGAGAGATGTGGTGATTCACTTCATAACTGTGGCAAATGAGATTGTACAAAGCTTATTTAACAATTATCTTGCTCAGCAGTAAAAATGTTGGACTCAGTTGTCGTAAATCGAGGACTATCTCATTGCTATACAGCAGTGATGGCGAACCTATGACACGTGTGCCCAAGGCGGCATGCAGAGCCATCTTTCCGGGCACATAAGCCCTCGCCCAACTTACCTGCAGCTGCGCATGGACACGCCTGCCCCAGCTGGTCTTCGGGCCTCTCCTGCGCATGTGCGTGCATTTGCACATGCACATGAGAGTACTGGCATGCAGCATGCACTTGCGTAGGTGGCATTCATGTGCATGCATTACATGCACAAAACCGTGTGCTTGTGCAGATGGTGTGATTGTGTGTGTAGTGCAGGGGGGAGCCGTGCGAAAGCTGCATGCATGTGCAGATGGTGTGGTTGTGCAAACAGCGCACGGGGAGGAGCCAGGCATTAGCGCGGATAGCACGCACATGAAGCGTGTACCATTTCGGCACTGGGTGAGTAAAAGGTTCGCCACCACTGCTATGTATTCTTGAGAAAGTCAGCTTAAAGATCAGCTGGAACTGTAGCTTGAGGATCCCCGAAGATCTGGCTGGTTACAGTTCTTTTCTCATCTTTGCAGAAACCCTCACCAGATCTCCCTTTGCACAACAGCAGCTTCTGGGGACCAACTGGTGATGGGTTGGACCGAATTGCAGATGGCCTGGAACTGCCTGAGCTGCAGGTCGGGGACTGGCTGATCTTTGAGAACATGGGGGCCCACACTGTGCTGGCTCCCTCCTCTTTCCAGGGATCTCCGTCAACCCCAATTTACTACGCTATGTCCAGAGTGGCCTGGTAAGATGGTTTTCAGAGTGGAAGGAGAGGGGGAGGAGGACCTGCCAATTATGAAATAGAAGCCTCCAGGTCCCAGAAACCCTGGCCTGGATCTTGTTCTGATCCTGAAATTGCTAGAGCCACTTTTGCTACAGGGTTGATCACACAGAATGCTGAAATACTGAGAGCATTCTTGCAATACTAGAATCACTCCCCTGTTGTTTAAAACGTACAGAAGAATGACAGGCTCCTTTCAGGGAGCCCAAGAGGTGACTGGGAGAAACCAGGTAGAGAAGCCTGCATGGAGTCCAACAGGAGGGAAAGCATCGGGAAGAGGCTCAGGCAGGCTTCCCTCCAGGCCAACTTCCTGAAGAGGGAGGAGAGGAGAGGAGAGGGGAAGCAAACAAACAAACAAAGACCACCAAGCAAGGTTCTGTTCCTGTCCCAGGAAAATGGAGTTCTAGTCGTCTCATGGAGTCTGTTTCTGATCTGCTCCACCTCTTAGGCTGAGCCTTCTGCAACCTGATATTTTAAACACCTGTTGAGTCCCAGAGTGAGAGGGGTCCCGTGACCACTTGGCCCAGTTCCAGGTGCTGAACTGATGTCAGGTGCAAGCAACTAGAAAGGCTTTTGTGAATAGTCTCCAGCAAAAGCTTCATTGTTTGTCATCTCTGTTACAAGAATCTCACCCTTTGGGAAGGGTCATCTAAGGCTTCAAGGAGAGGTCAGCCTCTGCCACTTTCCACAGAACAGGGTCTCTAAACTCAGCTCCCTCACAGCTGGAGATCTCACCCCTGCTGGCTCCTTTCTCCTGCAGGGAAGCCGTCCAGCTCCTCCAGGGGAAATCACTGTATCCGGAAGAAGAGGAGCGGGAGAGCACGT
This sequence comes from Grayia smithii, assembly GCA_032468115.1. Lineage (NCBI taxonomy): Eukaryota > Metazoa > Chordata > Lepidosauria > Squamata > Grayiidae > Grayia > Grayia smithii. The sequence continues at coordinate 48,469 of JANHFM010005646.1, read as the reverse complement.
GTGCCCCCCTCTCCTGTGGCTGGGAGATCACGGACACCCTGTCTGTTGCCCCCGTCTTCACTCCAGCAAGCATCATGTAAGCTGTGCCAGTCCTTCATCACGGGGAGGGGCAGACCCCTCCCAACAGAGCCCTGCCTTGTCCTCTCCTGCCTCACCTCTTCCTCTTTTTTGTCAATGGCCGGCCTGCCTCTTGCATATTCTGCCCTGAAGTCTGGTTTCTCCTCTTCCTTCTTCTTCCTTTCCAAGCAGTGTGGTTTTTAAGTATGCAACATAAATCCTGTTCCTCCTAGCCTGGTCTTGGTGTTCTTAGGGGCATATTGGGGACAAAGGCGGTAGAGGGATTTGAGGCCTCCTGCAGCCACGCAGAGTGGGAAGTATTACGTTGTGGGCTGCGGTAGGCAAGAACAGACAGCATAGATACAACAGCATTTATTGACTCAACTGGAACTACTGAGCAATAGGCAAATTCCTGTAATTTATACTCTGGGCCCACAGGGCCTCAGCCAATCGTAAGACTTGAAAAGGGCCCCCCAAATACGAATATTCTAAGTTTCCCTCCAAAACGGTTTGAAGTTAACAGGTCATCTAAAGGTTACTTTCACTTTAGCAGGGCTTAAGGCAACTATATGCATTCAATACATAAGGGCAAGGGTGGCCACAGCAGCCCGTCCTTCTCCTTGCTTCCGAGTCAGATACTTCAGTGGCCGCTTCCTTCCCCTGGACGGAGCCTGGTCTTACTTTTGGTGGGCATTTCTACGCAGGTTCAAGGCCAGCCCGCCCTCCACAGAAGCCAAGACGACCAAGACGAGGTCTTTAATGTGTGGGAGGTCACGTGACCAGAGAGCCATCTTATCCACGATGTTTAGTTAATGTCATTTCAGTTCAGTTGAATCTCAGCTCTTTGTTTTCAGCTGCCCGTCCAGAGTTCACGAGCCCTTCACCAAAGGTGTTCTGTTTTTAGGGCTTCCTCCCGTTGTACCTGATGGGGACAAGAAGGCGCCTCCCGTCTTAGAAGGAAGCCTTCCAAACTCTTCAGCCCATCTGCCTCAACGGTTAGCCGACCAGACGTCCCGCTGTTGGTGGGACAGTCCCGATTTTGAACAATTTGTCCCGAAGTCCCGATTTTTTTCCCTACTTACGTTTCTCCTTTTTTTTTTTTAGTTGTTTAGCCCAGCTGAGAGGCGGCATGTGCAGAGCGCTTTTTTTGGGGCTAAATACCCAAAATTATTTAGTGCGCATGCGCGCAGTGCCTCTTTGGCACGCACACGAGCAAAGTTGTGAGTGAGCCCGGCAAGGGTGGCACCTGCAACTGTTATTTGTATGTTTAAGCCTCCAGAGTCAGACCCCTAATCAACTAGACAGGGATGTCCATTGTCCCCTTTACCAGTGGTGGGTTGCTCCCGGTTTGGACCAGTTCACGCGATCCGGTAGCGGTGACGCTGTGATGTCACCGAACCAGTTCTGCGCGACCAGGAGCTGGACCCACCCACGCGCCTGTACTTACCGTTCTTGGTGCTCCACGTGCTCCGCGCATGCGCAGAACGCTTTTTTGAGGGGTTTCCCCCCAAAAGCTACTGCGCATGCACGGAGCGCCCATTTGGCACGTGCATCATCAGAACCAGTAGTAGAGGTAAGCAGAACCCACCCCTGCCCTTTACTATTTATTTTGGCATTGGAAGTGCTAAATAGAAATATTCAGCATGACACAGAAATAAAAGGGATGGAGATAAAAAAAGAAAAGTACAAACTACAGGCATTTGCAGATGACCTGGTATTCATCATAGAGGAAGCGTATGAAACTGGACCCAAATTGATGAAGGAAATAGACAACTATGAGGAAGATGCAGGATTAAAAGTAAATAAAGAAAAAACTAAAATTTTAGTCAAAAACCTCACAGATAAACAGAAAAAATATTTAATGGAGAAGATATTCAAATAGTGAAGAAAGTAAAATATCTGGATATTCATTTATCAGCGAGATGTGCAACTATAAAAGAAGATAATTATGTTAAATTGATACAGCATATTAAATTTAACTTGGAAAAGCAGAAAAACTTGCAGCTATCACTAATAGGAAGAATAGTCACAATTAAAATGAATACTCTACTGAGATTATTATACCTGTTCCAAACAGTTCCAATGAAGTTGGAAAAGAAATACTTTGAGGAATTAAACAGATTATCAAAATTTATCTGGCAGGGTAAAAAAGCAAGAATAAGTCTGAAACTGTTACAAGACTAATAACAGAGGAGACTTTGGGTTGCCAGATTGGTAGTTATACTACCAGGCATCTGCACATGTGTGGCTAAAAGAATGGATAACTTTGAGACACAGATAATGATTAACTTTGGAGGGACATGATTTGCAACTGGGGTGGCAAGGCCTTTCTATGGTATGGGAAAAATAAAAAACACAAATATTTTCTAGGACACTGTATTAGAAATGCTCTGTTTTCAGTATGGGCAAAAATTAAGGAAAAACACTATTTGAAAACACCAGTCTGGCTTTCCACACGGGAGGCATTGATACACCCAAATGTGGTTGATACGGAAAAAATAATAAGATATAAAGATATTTTGAATGAGAAGGGGAAATTGAAAAACAAGTCAAGGGATAGATTTAGCATGGTGGCCACAGGTACAAATACAATATATTGTGTATGAAAAAGATGCTAAAACATGGTTTTTATGAAGAACCAACAGAATTGGATCAGATTCTAACAGGAACTGATGAGAAACTAATTAAAAGAATTTATAACCATCTACTGAGTATTAGAATGGAAGAAGAGCAAAGAAACAAATGATAGTGTGGGCTAAAAACTTTGATTATTCTATAGAATTGGATAAATGGCAAAAGTTGTGGGATAGAAATTATAAATTAACAATGTGTACTGCATCTCTTCTTTTATGTACACTGAGAGAGTATGCACCAAGACAAATTCCTTGTGTGTCCAATCACACTTGGCCAATAAAGAATTCTATTCTAAAGCATAAGGGCTATGCAGCACTTCAGTCTGGATCTCTAGAAGTTGCTTCAGAGGAAATGGGAACAGAAATCTGGCAGTCTTAAAGCAAGTACTACTTCTGTATCCTCTGAAGCATATATATGCATACAAACACCTGCTGAAGATAGTGAGAGTTTTCCTCTCCCTGCCAAAAACAGGCACATGAGATCTCCACTTACCTCAAGTGCTCCCATGTCAGTTTTAACATAGAAAAAAAAAGAAAAAATTGCACAACAGGAAATAGCTTGAATATGATTATATTGAGAGAGAAGCTAATGCACAAATTTGTCTTTCCTACTTTCCAGCTGTCATATCATTAGAAATTGTCTATGCCCAGGTCTTTGTCTTTTTTTATTGCTTGAAACACAAAAGCTGATAAAAGAAAGTAACCTGGCTGGGCTACAGAAAGACTGACCCAAATGTCTGTTTACCACACTGAAAACATCACTAAATGTTCCCTAATGTAAACTTTAAGCACTTTCATGTTCTTTGGTAACAGTCAAAATTCATTAACTAACCTACTATTTCCATGTTGTCCTTGAAGCAAACACCTCCTTATTGCTTTATTACAGTTAATGCTATTCTAAGTCACCTTCCACTGGCATGCAGCCAAATAATATGGCAATCCAAAATGTGTAGCCAGAAATTAGCCTTGCTAGAGACAATGGGAAAGTGATGGATTATATGGCTGAAAACAAAATACCAGCATTTTATATTGAGGAATTGGGTCAAATAAGCTGTGCATTGAAGGCATCTAAACACATGCCTAATTACTATCCAGTCGCATAAAGGTATAGTTAAAATATATGCTGATTATGACAAGTCCCACCTGGGGTTAGATCCATGCTCGATTTTTCATTACAGCCCTGTAGCGAGTCCAGTGTTCTGGTCATCTGGCTGGCAAAGTCCTCACCCCCATTCATGCATTCTCGCTGTAAGTGGTGGCGCAGGTCAGTAATGTCATATTCATAACCGTCTAGAATTGGAGTCTCTCTGATGCTCAGAGTTCCACTGGAGTTGTGCCCTTGCACTCGGGCATTCCGCAGACTCTCACGACCGTGGCCACCAATCAGCACTGAGGGGATGTAGTGAATTTCATTGGCTGCCTCAGCACTGGCACTCTTTTGGGGCTGTGGCACTCGACGACGCTTGCACCAACGCCGGCGTGTGTAGAGAATCATAACCAGACACAAGATGGAAAGCAGCAAGGCAATCATCCCTCCCTGTGAGAACCAAAGTGAAAGAAACAACCTCAAGATCAGTTAGCACTTGCATATTTACCCTATATAACTTGATATTAGACTCAGAATTCCCCGTTTTAGAAAACAAGGTTCCATTCCTCAAGGTTTGTGGGAAAATAATAGAATTAATCATGGAAAGAATCACAATCAGGGTTCATGTTAATCTGGAGGGCTTTACTGAAATGAATGGGAGCTGTGCAGTTGTGCATTTCTCACTGATTTCTAACAGGCTTCTTACTGAAAGGCTTTTGGTTGAATTTAATTCAGTGTCTTCCATGCTGCATGAAACAATGATTTCACAAATTAATTTTCAGAATAGTAGTTCTGTCCTTGACATCAGCAATATAAATTAAACTTCAGAATTTACACTAGTCTATAGTTTGAAGCAGACTTTACAAAAGACTTGTTATTGATGATGCCAAGTCCTTAAACATTGTATTATGGCTAATAATAAACAGAATTATTACAATTCTGAAGAGTCAAATACTTCTTCAGTGCCTTCTGTTTTCAGAATTTTCTTGTATATCTAACCAACTCTGTACATGTGTCAGGGAATGACTATGGAGTTGTGGGTGAATGAACACTGGTCATGTCATTCTAGCTAATGGAGACATGCAATGTAGTTTCACAGGAGATTAAGCTGTGGTTCCCATTTACAGTAGAGCCTGCATTGACCAGACAGCTAGACTATAGGATTTCACAGATTTCTTCCAAACTATATTACAGATGAAGAATGACATGAAAATGGAGAAGGAAAGATTGCTTCTGTTTCATTCTTTTCTCTCTAGCCTGTATGCCCGCTTCTTCAATAGCTTCTCTTCTCATTTAACTTTTCATGAAATGGAAATAATCAAAGTGAGGTTGAGAACTAACCAGAATTTCAGTCTTATACTTCAGGTGTGAAACAAAGTCAAAGCTTCAGGGCCAAAAAGCAGATTACTTTAAAGGCCCACCTAGCACCTTTTTAAAAACTAAAGAGTCTAAAATCAGCTTAAGAAATCCAAACCAGGCTGGGATTTTAACAAAAATGTTATACTATAGAACTATAGATTTTACTGTGATTCCAGTAAAAAAAATTGGGGGAGGGGAGGAGAGAAGGGAAGTACAATTAATATTATTTATTTATTTATTTATTTACTTTTACTGAAATAAATTAATCTGTTTTTGATAATGCAAATTCAGTATATGGTATATCCTGTGTGGATTAGAAACCTAGCAAATGATAAACAATTAAAACTTCAACTCTCAATCTGGACTGGGTCCTTTGAATTTATTTTATAATTTAAAAGAGAAAAAAATGACATAGTTGCTAAGAACCTATTCAACATAAAGTGCAGTTTTGGTCTCCAGTCTCTTGAGCCTTTAAATTTTAAAAGCATAGGGAAAATATATATAACCGAAACCGATCAATTAATGGCATCATGTCTATTTCTTGGTCATGGTTTATCTTTCTATCTTTATGTAATGGATTGTTGTAATAAAATAAAATAACCATCATCTGCTCCACTAGGAAAAACAAATAAATGAGAATTACTAAATAGACAACAGAAGCAATGGCTGACAAAGAGCATGATAATAGCTACTATACTTCAATCCCTCTTTTGTTTTTGGCCTAATGAAAATGTTTCTACCTTTCCTTAAGGGAAAAATACTTGAAAATGAAATTGAGAAGCAAACATTTAAGACAGCCCTGAGTGTTTTTATCAGATACGACTCTTGGGTTAGTTCTTGTAATTATATTAGATGCAAATTTAAGCTCAAAGCCTCTCATATTTACTAAAATAATGCAAATATCTATGCATTTAATAGAAAAGACAAAACATATAAAACAGAATAGAATTTTGAATGACATTTCCCCCTTGAATTTTCTGGAGTTTCCAAGAAAAAAAAATAGAATATTCTGCAATAAAACCTTCTATGCTTTCATATACTCTAGGGAAGCTGAAATCAATTCAACTAGAATTTGAAGCAGTTTTACATAGGCATTTCTCTTAAAAATGAATATCAGGTTAATGCAATAAATTAATATTACTCTAAATTTAACTATATCTCGAAGGCTATCACTAGCTATATCCACAAATATTTGGATGTTTCACAGAACAGTCACCATGGACTATGTGGGGTACATGACATGAAAAATGAGATCAGTATAGAAATTGTTATGTCCATAAAAGGGCATAAGCTCACAAATCACCTCTGATTGGTTACAGTTATGGAGGGAAAAATGAATCCCT